>VZTT01028625.1:26344-48770 GCA_013400855.1 Buphagus erythrorhynchus | reverse complement strand
AACATATACAGAGCTGTTTAAATATCAAAAACATCAAAAACTATACTTTGATTCAAATGCCTTTTTCCATGATACTTATTATATAAACCTTACAGCACAAAGCTGCTTTTACTGAATTTCCAAGTGTGACTTCACAGCTGTTGCCCCCAGTAGCAGTCAATATTTGTATATTACTTTAATGAGTTCCTAGTAACCCAAACTCCTAAGGCACAGCTGTGCTCCGGGAAGCAAACATGCAATTCCCATAGATTTCAGTTACCAGAACTGCATTGCTTCTTCCCCACCTCTTTTACTTTACTTTTCTGGCACATCAAGTAAGGGTTTTTTTTCCCTTTCTCTTTCTTCCATGCTTTGCAAAGGAGTCCAGTGAGAAGAGATAGTGTTTGGTGGCTCTATTGAGTGGCTGGGAGATCTTGATATCTGCTGGAGTCCAGCTGTAAATGTGGATAGAATGGATAAGTCAAAGCTCAACAGACTACAGTTCTTAAGATGTACAGGGTTTCTTTCAGGAAAACCTGAGCCAAGCTTGTTTATCAGAGCACAGCTCCAGAGAAACAAACCTTAGCAATACCTGTTAATGAGGCTTGACCAATACTCAATTTTTGTGAGTTTGGGGACCAGTTTACACACTCTAACTTTCATTTGGCAGTGTGTGGAAAAGTCTTGAGCACTAACAACTAGTCATATAATGCATAGAGATTTATAAATAACTTTTATGTTTACAAGAAGTGCTGCTTCTTTTCACTGCTTAAGAAAACTATTTCCCCTTCCTTGTTATAGTGAGAGGTCAATCACAAACTCAATCATTAATGAAGCTCAGCAGTACCCAGCACAAAGCACAAAGTGAGTATCACTTAAAGGCATCCACAGAAAGAGCAAAATGGCCAATTCTGAAAGAGAAGTCTGGTTAGAAAATGGGAAGAAGGAATTCTTTCACAGTCTTTTCTAAGCACATACATATTTACTTTTTGATAGGCAGTGTACAAGCACTTCTTCTAAAGATTAAATCTCTATTTTCACTAAGATCAGTTCCAAATACCTCAGTGCAGGGTGAAGAATACCAATGTTTCTCCCAGAATAAAGGATAAAAATTCACATATATTCCTCAGGTCTTTCCTTGCTATTCCCACCACTATAGAAAAAACACAAAACCACAAGGTGACACTTATGTTTGTCTGTCTCCAACCATTTATGCATAGCAAAANAATTGTCTATATCTTTCTGCAGACTTAAGAGGTAACATATATTTGATTTGGATTTTTTTAAATTAAATTTTGTTTCACAATTCCCAATAATGCTCTGTCAAATGTGGAGTTCAGTGTCCTGTCTTTCGCTAATACCATTCCACCAAACATTAACAGTATTTCAGTAGAAGGATACACAGATGCAATTCTAACAAGCAGTGACTGGTTGAACAAATCCTAGGTTATTCCAGGCACTTCGGATAGTTGAAAAAATTCTCTTGGATAATCAATAAAACTGTTTAGAAGGAATATTGTGTCTTCATCCACACTGGTTTTATTTAGAAAAAGCAAGGTTCGAGAGAAGCAAACCCATTCAATAGTGATTAATTTGGGGAAAAAATCTAAGCATATACTTAGTTTTCTGGAAAGTCATTGTAGGTTTTTTGACGCAATTGAAAAGAAAATATTATTTGGAATGTGGGTTCCGACTTTGATAAACACCATAGAGAAATATGTATCAGTTTTCAGCATAATAAAAAAAATATGTGGGAGGAGAGGGGGAAGGGATAAAATGATCGTTCAAAGGAATACAGAAAATCCATCTAGAAAGTTGGCTGCTTCATTTAATATAAGCTGTTTGCCTAAGTCTGGGGGAAACTCATCAATATGTGGCACTTTCTTGACTCTCCACTGCTGATCAGATCTCCACCAAAACCTCAAGCCAAATGAATTAGAAATCATCCTGATTTCCTAAACCTGATCATCACATAACATAGTTTCTAAAAATACCAGGCAACCTATCATGGGTATGACCTGTGGCCTTTAGTTGGATGGGATTAAGCTACTGCAATCCCTACGTAAGTACTTTTCCTGTTTCAAAGCAAGGCATCTAAAATTCAAGCTTGAATGCAGCATCAGAGCATCTTGGTGTGGAAAGGGACAGGAAAGCAATTTTTTTTGTTTAATTCCCTTTGCCCATATGAGACATAATTATACCTACTTGTCTAAACTGTTACTCTTCAAAAATAGCACAGCTTCCACCTAAATTCAAAAGCAGTGCTTCTGCTGTCTTATGGTTTGTTTAGTGGCGAGAAAGATGATGGGTAAAAATAAGAGCATGGCTTTTATGAAAAACACATATACAAGTGCTCTTTTACAAAGGACTTTCAAGACATGCCTGTTTTAAACTAATGCACGGCTCTAAGGTCAATACTATTTCCTATAATCAGAGAGTTAATTAATTAATTTTCATGTGCTATTTTTTATCACATTTTCCTACGTTTGTACTGGGTTCTCCCACTTAGTCCAGAGAACCTGTACCACTAGATGTCACTGCAAGCAGAACATTGGGAATCACACACTCATATGGAATTTACAGTCTCCTGCTTTATTGCTATATTTTTTTTTAAAACAAAAGTTAGAAATAAGTTATTTTCTAGTCATATTTACTTTCTCATTTAGTTGAAGGTGAATAGCTGCCAAATTTCAAATACATATTGAATCCCCAGTGTCTGACTTTAAAGGTATGATGAGTAAAAATATTGACGATGTAAGAGTTGAAGGATGGGGATGATTACAAAAGCTAGCAGAACCTCATTTACAGCCTGATAATGTCCTGCACAGCAGTCAGTTTATTATTATTTCTTAAAAAGCATTGTAAGCCTCTGTCTCATTAGAGAGCAGAAGTAGCACACTGATTAATGTGCATATGCTACAATATTAATTAGAGAATAAGATTTTGCAGAAGATTGATAATTTCATAGTGACAATTGTAGCTGCAATTAACTGAATCTTTTCTTGAAATCTCTGATGAGACAAAATGAAGAGAAATGAAAAGAAAATCAAAATCGAGACTGAGGTAGAAAGATGGTGGGAATTATCTTCAGCATAAGACAAAAATGCCTCTCAACAAAGTGGAATTTGCACTATGATTTTGCAGTTAGATTCCACGGTCTGAACTGGCTTCTAATGGAGAAAAAGAAAAATCAGGCCACATTAAAGAAACTCCAGCTTGTTTTTAACAACAAACAAAGGTTCCAATCAGTAATATAAGCAATCAGCAGTTAAAATATCCTTAATAATAGGATAGTGGCAACAGAATAATAGTAGGGAAAATAACTATTCAAATTACTCTGCTCAACTGACATTTAATAAATTCATATTTAAAAAATGACATTTAGAGAACTAGATGATAATGCAAATGAGGGATATATTTATGAAAGGGTGAAAAAACAGCTTCTAGTCTCAAGTATAAGAATATCCTAGTTTATGGTACCTGGCAAAAAATATCAGAACTTGCTGATGGATAGTGATCTGGTGCAATTATATACTAATCTGAGCTAAATGCCATGTATTCTCCATCTGCCCTTATTGTCATGGCAGAAATAACTTTCTGGCACTGGCTCATTCTTATTTATCCATGTCACCCTCTTGACATGAGGTGTTTTTTTTTCTGAAGGCAAAATGGCCCAATAGGCCAAAAGGAGCTGCTATCATTTATGTGCTTGAACACTGCACTGTGCCAAACAGGAGTTTGGCTACTAACTTTCCTATCATAATTCAGAATGTGGATGTCTCAGTCCATTTATGAATATATATTTTACATTTCTATCCTGCCTCACAGTTTCCACTATAACAAGGATATTATATTTCTTTAAGAGCATTTTCATTCTCTGACAGTCCTCTCAAATTTACCAGAGGGTTTTTGCATTCCCTTTTGCTCAAACACAAAAAAACATGAGGAACATTTTCAGGTACACAGTAAAAGTTACTTAGTAGCATTCAAAATGCAGCACAGTGGTGGTACTGCCCTTGATCCATTCACCTGCCTTGGAGCGAGGAATCCAAAGAATTCTCTTGAGCCAGGTCATGGTTTTGTTTCCCATCACATTTTTCCAGTGAGTATTTTAAAAAAACCCAACCCAACCCAAAAGTTTGACACTCACTTGCATTTCATTGTTACTGAAAACAATTTTGTACTCCTAGCACTTCATTGCTAAATGAGACTACACAGTTTTTAACCTGATCCAAAATTACAGATGATGCCTGGTAATGGATTACTTTGTCTCAGATTATGATATAGATGTCATTTTCCTGCTCCCCCACTATCCCCAAAAAGGATGGCATTGTTGGTCTTGGGGGGTTGTTTTTTAAGGAAAGGATGTCTTTGTTTAGCACCAGCCAGTGCTGAGTATTAAGTGACAATGACATCATCTAATGCTGGGTTAAAGGCATAGAGTTCATTTAATAACTGTATTTTTAGACAGTATATAATTTATCTACTTAGAAACAAAAGTGGCTTATCTTTTAGCTATACCCTTGAAGTATATTACAAAAACAGAGGTGTTACATATGCAGTTTCCCTGGGGAGCACCGTAATTAAATCTTAAACAAATTTTAAGAAGCCTAAGCCTTGCATCATACTCAGCTTGCAAGTCTTCCCATTACACAGTTGAGATTATATCCGCTTAATAGAAGAGCCACTTCCATTTTGTCAGAACACAAATGTTAATTAGAGCTTTAAAATGCATGTTTAAATCTCAGATTAAAAAATCACCAATACATAAAACAAAGTGATCAATACAGCTGCTGTAATATTTGTGGCATTCATTCCAATATCTTCATAAAAATCCCAGATAAAAACATCTCAAAATGAAATCATCAACATCAATCTTTTAAATCAAATTGAAAAGCTTTCAGACTGTTTAATACTCATGACTACAACTGATTAAGTATGAACTTCAGGCATATTTAATTGCAGAAACAAACCCCAACCTCTTTGTTGGTGTTTAACTTAGAGATTTCTTATTTCAAAGTATTAATAAAGCAGTATTCAATGAATATAAAACTCTTGAAATATAATCTGTAGAAGTCTGGAAATCACCTTAAAAACCTGGCACTTGAGAAGAAAGGAAGAATTCAATCTCTCACAATTAACACTACAGCACATTTTCTAGAGATTCTTGGAAGTTCATCCTCAGGTGTGGCCTCTACCAGGGTATGACTGTAATGTTTTTTTATTTGGAGGAGTTGGTATTCTGGTTGTGTTTCACTAATGGATTTTAAGCCATTCTCTCCCTCCACCCCAGCTCACTCCC
The DNA here is from genome assembly GCA_013400855.1 of Buphagus erythrorhynchus. Taxonomy (NCBI): domain Eukaryota; kingdom Metazoa; phylum Chordata; class Aves; order Passeriformes; family Sturnidae; genus Buphagus; species Buphagus erythrorhynchus. The sequence continues at coordinate 43,489 of VZTT01028625.1, read as the reverse complement.
TTCCCCACAGAGTCTTCCCCAGCTCAGATGAAAATATTATACATAACTGTTAAACCTTAGATTACAAAATCCTGTATAAGACTAATCATAGACATTTATAGTCTACACGAACTTTGTTTACTCATCCATGGCAAGCATTTAATAAAGCTAATTCATCTGGAAAGAAGTTAAATTAAATAATCCAAAATGAACGTGATGCATATTCAGAAAAATATGGTGTTCAGAACTAACAATAATGAAATTTAGGGCTTAGGAAAAAAAGAAACAAAAAAACCAAAATGCAACAAAGTCTGTAATTTGTCTAATTCTTTCCCCCATTTATTTCTTCTTATGACCAAGGGGATAAAAATTAAAGGCTAATATTTTACCAGCTCAGTAATTTTTTATTTATTGGAAGTTCTGATAATTGTCCCTTTCTATTTAAGTGCCAGCTAAGATTAGAAGAAGGATGTAAATTATAAATTTTGAGAAATTCAAAAGTATGATAATTTTCCTCCCAATAAAAGACCCAAAATGCTGAAACTTGTCAACCCATTCCCTGCCACGAGCACTCCATACTGAAGCCAACAACTAAGGACCCAGATGAGAAAGGAAAAGGTGAGCACATCACCAGGAAAAGGATACAAAATAGGACATGTGTGGTGCAGAACAATTTTAACTACATTATGGAGACTCCTTCTGTGTAGTAGCACTCATCTTTTCTATTTTCTGTAACAATTAAATTCACATCAGTAATAATAATCCTGCAATTTGACTTCTAGGCTTTGAATACGATAGCAATAAACTGATCTTTTCACATAATGTCTGTTTCCTTTGTGACTGTAAAAGGATGTAAGGATGTATGGCATCATGCTGTGCTGTCTGCTAACTCAGTCATGAAGTTATTTGTATACACTGAGCTCAGGTAGAAATTCCTTAAGGCCAAAGAAAGGTGAGGATTTAATTTCATAGACTTAAAAAAAGGTCACAATTATCAAGCTTGTGATACTTTCAGGAGAGCACACAAGAGTGAAGATATGATACATATTAATATCACCCAACAACTTCAGAGAATTTAGAAGGCATACCTGCTACAAAACCTCCTCCTGCTCTATGCTATTTATCATAGAACATTTTCTAACTTATTGTATGGTACTCCCTCTATTCGTAACTTTAAACCAAGGCTTACTTCTGCAGTCCCATGTATCATACTATCATAACATAAAATACATAAAGTCATATTTTATACTGTAAAATCTAATACAATACATATCTAATCTAATACATACGTTTTACTTTAAGAGCCTGTTATTTTTTGCCGTGATTCATGGTAACTTTAGGAGCAACATGAAAATCAAGAGTTAGAAACTGGATGTGGAAGTTCTGTCACTCAGAGATGCAGACATTTCATGCCAGCAACAGGGGCATTCTGAACTGAGAAAGTGTCACTTTTCCTTCAAAGAAGTGGAAGGAAAGAAAGAATCATCATGACCCAAATGATACCTCCACATTTTTGCAGCCAGGATTGAGGAGTTAAAATGACAGGAATTATTCCATTTCTGATGGGTGCTCATGAGACCGTCAGCATACTCACACTTCCCACAAAATGCTGAGATAGTTATACCAGCTATAGTTTGAAAAACAATGTCAAAGTTACTATGGATTTTCCTTATAATTTTTTTCTCACTTTCTCTTAACAACATGGGCATTGAAACTTCTGTTCTTCAACATTTCTCTTTGCTTCTTGTGTCAGTTTATCAGGATAACAAATATCACTAATATTTGTTTAATAGTGTTTGTGCTCATCTTCTATTCCAAGCTTAAATTAAGAGGGATACTTATACATTTTATAGTTGGTGAATAAAAAAATGCCACCTTATACTTACTGACAGATCTGAATTTTAGATCAGCTTGTCTCATTACATCTGTGGTAGATCTGGGGCATTCTATCTACTCTGACAGGTTTAGCTTCTTCTGAGCAATATCCCTCTGAACCTGCCAGTGTTCAGATTCACACACTCGCTGCAGGTGGCTGGAAAACTATACTGGGATTTATGGGATTTATTTCCCTTTAATGTAACACTGGGCCCTTTCTCTATAACCTTAGTGTTTTGATTGCATATACATAATCAAATTAATTGTTAATGACAAAAGTGAGCCCTTCCCATCCCAAATAAACCTGTTCATACTTTTTTGGGTACAAATGTAATGAACTCTGTCCCTCATAATGAAAGGCACTTGGAGTGGGCAACACATGCAGATTTTCCATACTGGCGTTGGATAGTCACCTCTGAGTGTGCCTACATTAGCACTCTGTTTTGGGTCAGGAGTGTTGTTTGGTTTGTTTCTAATGCTAATTTCTCAATTAAATCTGGTGCATCATATGAATCAAAGTACAATCAGGAGACAGAGTGCACAAACAAAACACCTTTCACCTGAAAGGAAGCTAGAAGGTGTGCCAGATTTACACATAAATCCTTCCCATCCAGAATGAGTGTTCCATTTGGAAAACCAGCCTAGAATTAGCACGGAATATAATTCCTGTAAAAAAAAATTTTAGTGTAAATGCCATGTCCAAGACACCATCTCTTTCACTTTGCACATTTATTCTTTAGCCTGCACTGCCTCTTAACATGAACATGGACTTTGTCACTGAGTATTGTCATGACCTATAAAGATTGGTTTGGCATTTTTTAAAAGCACCAAAAAGAAAGGTTTAACGTTGGTTTACAGATAAGCATTATTTTTTATATCCTGACAGACTTCCAGGTGCAGAAGCACAGTCCAGTCTTGAAATGTGACTTGAGTTCTCAGCAGTCTCTATGCTAGAAAAGCAGTTCTTAGGGTGGTCTTAGCATTACTGTTCAAAACTCAAAAGATTTGATTTGCTTCCTTACATTCACTTCAGGCACATGACTTGTGAAAAAAACCCCCAAAAAACGAAAACACCACCAAAACCTGACTACAAGTTACTTACTGTTGTGCATAAATTATTACTTGAAACTGGAAAAATGTGCTTTCATCTAGGATGCTGGAGCAAAGCTTAATATTTTTATGAAGTAATCCTTGTATTACTGACTTTAAATTGGCCACGAAATATCATAATTCTAGGGATCTGGATACTGTCAGAGCATATTTCTAATTTAACTTCAATATCCAGCTCATGTAATCTACAATTTAATGATAGTGGAGAAGATAATCTTGAACTTCAGGAAGATTGAGAGCACTTTTAAAGCTATTAATATCATTAGTATTTGCTGTGCATGCTAACACATAATCTCTTTTATTTTTACTCCTAAAGTATAACCCTCCAGAAGGGGAATAAGTCAACTACATCCAAAACTTCTAATATGCCAAAACACGAGGCAGATTAGCTGCCAACTGCCCTTCAGATTCAGGGGTATCTTAAATCAGATCCAGTACCCCACAAATGCAGTACAATTCAAATTGCAGCTTTTGCCCTGGAACATGGCATGACTAAAAGTATGCAAACACCCTGAAGTTGTGGATAACTAAGGACCATTAGGTATGTTCAGTTCCCAAGCTCAAAAATTCTTTTTAGCATTTTGCTTGGCATCTCTACTCTTTATGGTGTTTTTGGTGATTTTCAAATGCCAGCTATGGAAACCTTGTCTTTCTTTTCCAGGCTATTACCATACTAACTTTCTCCTTAGAACTTTTATTTTTCTTTTTTTCCCTCCATTCCCAATTCTTAGGGAAACAGCAGCATGGAGCAAGAGAGGAAATTACAGGCAGTACAAGAGACACAATGGGTGGGAGAACATAATGGGTGTAAGGATACAGAGAAACTATTTAGGATTTTTCAGTGAATAATGTCAAATCCAACATCTAGTGAGCTATTTATTTGGTTTTATATAAACAGGATATGATCCTTCTGAATTGTCTAATAGGCTTCACATTCCTGAGTAAAGGAAAATATAATGTGTGTGTCCTCGTATACACACCCAGAAATTAAAATGCATCTACATGGAAATATGCAAATAGATGTAATTGCAAGTGGTTAATATGCTGAGCAGGTTCCTACAATGTTTTTCGAGCATGTTAGTAAGATTAAAATTAAAACCAGCCATACATCTCTCTATCTTTGCATCTAGTGGCAAAATCTTCAATATTAACCTCTTACAGTTGGTTATACAGTATATGGATACCTGCATGATTTGACTTATTTTCAGCCTGTTGTCAAATTTACAGCTCTGTATTACTCTCCCTAGCCTTAATTTAAAAATTTAGGAGTCACATGCACGTTTTTCTGTGTATCAGTATTCCTTGTCAAGCTCACAATCCTGGAAACCTTACCGTATGGACATCAAGACTGAGGTGGATAAGCCATTGTTCTGTTGTTAGGAAACAAATACAAATAAGCAAAACTACACATTTCATTCTTTCTTCATTCAGTTATTGTTCTAACAGAAGTTAGAAGTCCATATGTGAAAGACTTGGAAATAAAAAGGAAACACCATTCTGTAAATTGTACTATAAAAAAAAATGTCTCCTAGAAACTTGATAGTTCTGAAAAATCAGGACAGGAAAGGATTCTCTTTGAAAGTACTATTTATGAATAGTGCAAGCAGTACTCTAGAGCAAACTAAATGTTTGGTTTTCAAGGTGAGTTTTGGTGGGATTCTTTTAATTCCTTTTTAAACATACCTGTGGTTTGTTTCACAAATATGAAAATGCGAGGAAAAGGCATTTTTTTCCTTAATAATACAAGTATTGATAATACTGTATCAAAACTTATAACATGAGATCATGAAAAACCTTACAGACACAAGTGTCTCCAGAGGCATTAGTCTATATACGGGCCATATCCCAAAGCGTTTCTGCATGGCTAACTTTAAAGGAGAAGTGATATTCCTGTTACTGCCAGCACTGAGGGCTACCTATATAAAATAAACACAGAGTGTGAGACAATTCCCTGAACTCCCTTCTAACACAGAAATACCAGCGGGCAGCCTCCTGCTCCACTGGTACTGCTTCCCGTGACTATGGGCTGGAACAGGCAGAATTGTCCAGCTTGCACCCCCAGAGCACACCTGCACAAGAAACCTTGCAGGCAAGGAGCACAGACCTGACCACAGCACTGTGCAAAACCCAGTCTATATTAACTAGTGGTGGTTTTCAGCTTTGCCAGCCCTGTACCCAGCAGTCCCTCAGCAGGGTCACTAAGCAAATCACTGAAAACAGATTTTCAAAGCGCTCGTTCTTAGACTGCAGCATCTTTGCAGGAGCTCTGCCCGCACAGTGCTCCCAGCGGCTGTTCCTTCATCACCAGGGCTCCGGTGAGGGCCAGCACCGAGCTCGGCCAGCACCNAGTTCCCCACCCACAGCTGATCCTAAAAGAGCTGATCCTTAATAAAGGCATTTCCGAAGGAGCTGGTGTCCTGGCCCTGTTTCTTTCATGGTGAGGGTGAGCACGGAGCTCTGCCCGCACAGTGCTCCCAGCGGCTGTTCCTTCATCACTAGGGCTCCGGTGAGGGCCAGCACCGAGCTCTGCCCCGCACCCGCCCTGCAAGGCCCCGGCCCTCACAGCCCCTTCCCAGCCCAGCCCATGGACACCTCTCCTTAGGGACGCAGACGCTCGCTGCCCGCTCTCTTCGGCCTCTGTGAGCCCATGCTGTCCCCAGCAGCCCTCCTGCAATGGCAGCCCCTCCTCAGCTCTGCTCCCCTGTCCTGCACTCTGCTCTACCACACGCATTTCCCAGGCCTGTAGCAGCATTCACTGGCACATTAGTGATTAGGGTTTGGTACCGATTAATGTTAAATGGGACGTTAAACGCTAGCCATGTAAACATTGCTCGGAAAACAATGATCCCAAAGGTCTTTCCTGACCTGGCTAACTGCGGTTCTGTGAGCTCCCTCAGGCAGCAGGTGCGATCCAAGCTGCCACGGTTTCAGAAGGAACCTTCTAGAAGGAGACGTCCAACAGCTGCTGTTGAACGTGTTAGACTCTGAAATGTTCCATAAATGCCAACTTAGTGCCAGGCATAACATTTGCAAAAATTTCAATATAAATGCATTTTTTCTGCCTCTCGCCCAGCTCACACATCCTTCTGGAGCCGTGTGCTGCCTCAAGCAGGGCTGCGTGTTGGTCCTCACTGACTCACTGCAGGCACTCACTGACCTGAATCACAGCCATACCAGACCTTTTCTAAATTACACTGTGGTAAAAAAAATGTTAAAATTTAGCATGTAGACAGCCAATTCCTGCTTTGCTGAGTAAAAAATGGAAAAAACAGAGAAAAGAACACTGATTTCTGAATGGCCCTAATTAAAGCAGAGACTCCTGGAATAAATACAGTGCAACACTGTGCTAGGAAAGCTGAGGTTTACGCTTCTCTAGGTCCAGCCAAAAACTCCAGGGATCTAAAACCAATCTAACTTCTAAAAAATAACACAAACCACCAGATTCTGAAGTTTGGTAACTCTTTTGCTGTATACCTAAACATTAAAGCCTCCAAGGAAAGCTGCAGAATATTTTAAAAGATGCTGCAAAGATATGAAAAGAATAAAAGGTCATGGTAACCAGTGATTTAACAGATTGTAGGTGGAGAGGTTTTTGTTCTTCTGATAATTAATTGGCAGGTTTAGAGAGCACAGTTCTTAATTAAACTGTAAATGTGTGTTGATGAGCATCGTGATTTAATAATGATTAATGGCTTTATCCTGTTACCATAAGAACATAGAAAATGGATTTAGTTCTTCCATAATTTAGCAGACACATTCATAATTTTTCTCACTAATTTCATAGAAATAGAGAGTCTCTTTCTGTAAACAGAAAGGCTGTGAAATTCAAGATTAAGTTTTGGCATGAATCATGTAAAATGTGGATGGCCAAACACAGTAAGCAAGATGTGGAGGGGGAAAACTAAGTGTTTCTGAGGACTGCAGTGTCCATGAAGTTGCATGAGATGGCATGTTTGTTATTTTCCTTTCATTTCCTTCAGGAATTTATTATTGGTGCTGAAAGAAACCAGCCTTCTGCAGCAACAGCGCTGCTTTGGTGGAGATGTTGTTAGAAAGGAGAACTAGCATACCTAAACTTTGTTTCTGTTTTCACATGCATAGAAAAACAGATCATGCACCACAGGAGACAGTATGTGGGGGATATTCTCGAGTCTCAAGAAGCAGGGGAAACTTCTGCTTTTATAGAGATAAGTTAATAAAAGCAAAGGTTCCGCAGTTCCAACAAATCCTTTATTCAGCCTGCACACAATTACTGATTGCAAGCTTGTTGGAGAGAGAATTGGAAACACAACTAAGTTTTGCAAGAAAAATGTCTGATACAACATAATTATTCTAACTCAAAGGACTGCTTTTTACACAAGAAACAATAGAATACTCAGTGAGAAGGAAAAGGAATGTTTCTGTCCTTCCCAACGGTTAGTAGGCAATTGATGTAACGCTTAGAATTGTCTCCCATGATGCAGCCTCTTCCTTTTCCCCTAGAAAAATTGAAGAGAATGAGACTTTGGGAGTTTTCTGATTTTTGGTTTGTCTTGTTGGGTTTTTTTTTGGCAAATGATGCTACTGCTAAAGCAAAAAAGGAGTATTCATTTGGATTACTTGAGGATTATGCTCTAAAAGAAACTGGGATCCTGCAATTTTGGCAATTACAAAGGGTATAGACCTGGAAAAAAAAGCCCCAATCAAACTGAAAAAAATGTATAGAGGCTTGCAAATTACTTAAAATTTTAAACTGTAGCCATAGTATATAGGGTTTTTTAGCTAGAAACTTCCACATATATTCTTCCTACTGAAAATGGTACAAGTTTTCTGATGGGATCTTTGAAAAAGTTTGTGTCAGTCTCAAGGATTTAAAACCTACTTGAAGAACTTGAACTAAACTATGGAGCTGCTAAGGTCTCTCTCTATAAATTTTACATAAGTTTACAATGCCACAGTGTTGGCTGGTGGTTCACAGAGCAGTTAAAGAGCAGTCCCTACCCACACCTCGCAACCACAATTGCCTGTGACAAGACAACTTGGAGGGGGCAGGAGGGGAAGACAACACTTCGTTAAAACCTCCCAGTGGTATCTCATGGTAATTTACTCTGAGAAACACTGAGCTTTTTCTTAGGAAAGCAGTATTTTAAACAACACTGCCTTGCAGTGCACGAGACGGTGAATAGAATGCAGCAGAACATCTCAGAAGCCTGCAGTAAACAATTCTTGTTTGGCAATACTTGTGGAAGAATATATTAAAAGAGTAACCCAACAAATCTTTGACTTTGACTGCAGTAAAAAGCTTACTTTACTCTTGGACCATTTGCAAAAGCTGTAGTGAAGATGATTAAAAAGGAGCAAAAAGGAAACGGTATTTGCATTCATTCTGATAATAGAATATGAAATTAAAGCATGAAGGGATTAATGTTTTAAAGCTTGACTTGCAGTGATAAAGCTAAGGTATTAGAAGAGACAACATAACCGTTACAGGATAGACAAGCAAAGAAAAAGCAGCATATGCCTTAAAGATGAGCAAGGCAACCTAGAATGGAATTACAAAATGATTAATCAATACAAATGAGAAAGTTTACAAGGAAAGAGAGCTTGGTGAGGCTTCTTATGGGACTCAACACTGCAGCTGCTTAAAGATAATGAAAGGAGCATAGCAAAGCCAAAGAAATGCTTTCATTCAGTAGCAAAGTCATTTGTGAACAGTTTAAATTACCCTAATCACCTCCCCTCCAGCCGTCAGTATGCTCTGTCTCTTTAGTTATTTAAAAAAAAGAGTTTGGGGAAATGAGTTCTGCAAATCTAAGCTGCAAAATAATTATACACACACCGTTTTAGCATTTTAACAATGCAATCCCAAACATTTGTTCTCATTAGAATGCAAATCGACTCATTTAATAATCCCACATGAGAATTCCACCACACTCAGCTTAAAAAGCGCAGTGGTATTCAAAATATTATTAATAAATGCCAAATATGGAACAGCCAGTTTGTTTTGCCAGCAGCTCAGGGTAGATAAAAGACATATAGAACATTTTTTCCAACCAAATTTGTTTAATTGAAATTTAACGGTGGGAATGGTCTGGGTTGGTCTTTAAAAATGAAGGTGACAGTACCCTCTTAACACAGATACATTCACATTCACTAAAGGCTGAGCACTACAGCCTGTCCTACAAATCAATGACATCAATTTGCTTCAAGTAGCATCCAATTTCAGTAAGGTACTTCACTATTAATAGTTTTAACCTCTGGTACTGGTTCAAAGTGCTGGCCTGAAGTGTGTCATTTCCGATTTATCAATCCAAGTGGTGGTTTCATATTTTCAGTACTACTGCAGAATTTTGATAATTAGAGGACTGAAAAAATCCTGAGCAGGTGAAACAAACAAGCAAACAAACAAAAAGACTTGGCAATACTATAATAATCAGAACTTTTCTATGGTATTTACCATCCTATTCTTATCCTGGAATGCTATACACTTCTATTGCTCAATAAAGTATGATATTTCATAGCCATCACAAGGAGATCTAGTTTAGAACAGAAATCAGATATATTTAAATTGCACTCTCTAAATAATTAAGAAACCTGTAATGACCAGGACTGATATAATTAAACAAAATCTGACCCTGAGGCATCTGTATTAATGAGTAACTCTCATGTCAACATAAATGAGAAGCAAGGTAGATAGCAATAATACTTTCTCCAAATTCCCAATACCCATAAGAATTTTCAAATTAAATACACCCTGTGCCATTCTTGGAGTGAGCATACAGAATTTTAGTAGATAAAAATCAAAATTATTGCTCTGATCTGCTTGCAAGCTCGTGATTCAGGCCTGATTCATGGGGATTTAGGGAACAATTTGCTTTTTTCTGAGAGGGACAAGTTTTGTCCCTTTACTCATTCAGAACAGCATGTTCTGAACACATCTAACTCCACATCCCACAGAGCAGGTCAGTAGGGCCATGGGCATAAATGACTAGATACAGTCAGAAACAACTAAAGCTGCTGTTTCCTGCTCTGTGCCTCCAAGTTTCATTCATGTGGATTCTGCTGCTTCCAGAAACTAATATGGTGCACAGGACACTCATCTAGGGATGAGCAGGGAGTGACCCAAAGAACGTGTTGGGCATATTGTGTATACACAATACTGAATGTTTTCTCAGTACTGATTAGGGCAATGCAGCAGCTGCTGAAATATTAAAAGTCTTTTAGAGTTAATACAGTATGACAACAAAAACAAATTAAATATTGTAATATGACATGGAGTATAAATTGTCCTTGACACAAAGTTATAAATATCTGGAGAATCTTTATTTGTTTTGAAAATGTCAGCTTGTCAGGAATTTTCTTCTGACTGTTTTAATTACCTCTACACTGATGCACATTTAAGCCACACTAAACATTTTTAGAAATATGAGCTTTGGGTTACGCAACTGTGTTGTTAAGTACCCACTTCTTAACATTTTAAGACAAATGAAAAGGATTTCAGGTTTTCTGCCTCAGAATGCTGATATAGAACCCACTTCTTCCTGCTACATAAAGCTCTCTATCACACGCTGATCGCTCAACTAGGCTGCAGACACGTATAAAATAATCCAAAGCATTCATCTACAGGGAGGCAATGCCAACTCTCTTTCTGTTAATCACAAAGTGTGTAATGAAGTTCATAGAATGGTGTTTAACTCCTGAGCCTCGTCTGAGGGAGACAGGACAGTGTGATGGATGAGGATGTTGTGCCATGAGCTGCACCCATGCCACACCTCCAAATTCATTATTCAGTCTTTTAACCACTAGGTATTTTTGCTTCACATGAGTAAAAATATACCGTAATGTAATTAACTGAATATCCTAGAGACACATAACCCACAGATGGACTAATTTAGTTTGCTGGCAATGTAATTGCCCAGTAGCAGTGAAGCAATGGATACTTATCCATTGTAAGCTACTGTTAAGTATATCCTAATAGATTGGTTTCACTGATTTTTTTCCTGGGTTTTTATACAACCTCCTCCATTACATTTTCTGAGAGCCTAAAACCTTCAGTGAATTTGTCTTCACAATTCTCTTAGAAGGTAAATAGCACAATTCTCATTTTACTGAGGAAGAAATAAAGAAGCGGATTTATTCCAAAGCATTCATGTGCCAGCTGGGGACTGAAACTGCACACCCTCATGTATGTCAGTAGAATATTCCAGAAGAAGATGGGCTGTGGCACTTGGATGCACAGGGCACCACTACAGGATGAAGTTGCTCTGGTCATGGAACAGCGCACTTAGGCACAGCGTCTTTGAACGGGCTGTACTTCTGGAGTTGGACACAGCATGATGGTCACAACTTCAAGTTTGAAGAATGTCCTTAAGAGAAGAAAACATTCACAATGGACCTAATCATAAAAATGCACTCCTGAGGTTCATGGAAAAAGAGGAATACCAGCACAGCAGTGTTTTTATTTAATTAAAGATGCCTGCCTGCTTATGTTTTGTATACTTTGTGTAACACTTAGCCAATCACACATGACAGTATACAATTACTCTAGGAAAACTTGCTTAGATTATATTTGCCTCATGCTTTCAACCATTCCAGACATGCAATTATTATACAGTTGTGTCTGGGAAATTATCAAAACAGTATGGTATTTATAAAAGTGAGAGAAAGCCCACATACACATTATCAAATTAAACTGTGGTAATGTGCTTTTTCACATGACTAAAATTTTTATAACATAATTCTGAAATACTTGTTGCTTCACGAAGTTCTTGCACTTAGTCAGTAAAAATCTCTCATTCACATTTTTATGTCCAAAACATTGCAAGTTTAAAAAGAAGCTTTTATAACTTCAATTACTTGATCAATATACAACGAAATTATGAAAATTATGATCTTGGTAGCCTCAGAGCTTTGTCCATCCCAGTTTCCTGGCTGCATTCCACACCTCATGGTTTAACACATAGCTTCATAAGGAATTAAATATTTAAAAAGTGCATCACAGCTTTCCAACAAATCACCTACAAGAGGATTTACAAAACGAGTTAGATTTCAGTCATCTGAAATTATAATAGTCCTTTTTTGTAGCTGTATCCACACATTTGGTTTTATTCTGGCTATATCCTTGGTATATGCCTGGATACAGCCAGTATCCAGTGCCCTAACACTGTCAGTATTAAAGTCTGTGATGGTGGAACTACTTTTCATGCTATGCAGTCATGACAATAACCTCTACTTGAGTCTTGAAGATAATAATCTCTTTATCACGCAGCATTCACATGGTGGAGAGGAGGAGGAGGAGAATCAGAACAAAATGAATTCTGTCCTTTCACATCCCTTTTCCTCTGTCCCAAGTCAAGTAACACAAACTCCACACTGGTCAAATGAAGGTGCTGTGCACTGCAAAGCTCCAAGCACAGTTCAGCATTGTACTGAACTGGAAGAGCAAGGGTTTCTTGATGCCTGTCATCTAAACCTCATTAAACATAAGAAAGCCCAACTGGTATTTGCTCCTGAGGGAGTTAGGTACTGGGGTTTTTTAATTTTTGTTTAAGTTTTCTTTTGGGCAAGGGGTTGTTTGGGGTTGTTTTCCGGTCAAGCAAAAATCACTCCAAAGGGAAACACCAGCTAAAACTATAAAGTATCATTTGTAACATTTTTTTAGTAATTTCCTAATATTCCACAATGAACATGGAAAAATTGAAAGAAAGGTGCTAAGGCAGCTTACTGTTTGCTTTTTCTAGCTGAATTGCATTCATGTAGATTAACTTAATATAACTTTTACTAGCATACTTTTGCTTATGTATCACTCTAACAAGAAAAAAAATATAAGAGAAAAAAGATTTCTTATTGGAAAAAATGACATGTTAACATTTGCCAGAGTTGCTCACTATTGACCTCTTCTCCTGGAAGAAGTTCTGCTGTGGAGATTTCATGGCAGGTTTTGACTGTGGCAGTCCTTTACTCCCATACAAGAAGTTGCTAAATGCTCCATTAGTTGCTAAGAGATTCATTATTTACAGTCAACGAATATCTAACACACTGATATTCACCAGTATTCCCAATATAAACAATACCATCAGATTTTCACATGACAACCTGCCAGAGTTATTGCGGTAGAATAATTAAGTTGATTAAGTTTTCTCATTCTGTTTCCTAAAGAGGACATCCCATTATATCCCACTTGGGCTTTTTTCTAACATTTTTTCTTCTGCAAAATATTTCTCAGCAAAATTAATACCAGTCCGCTGTAGTCATGATGCTTCCTAATACAAATTGTAAAGGTCGAGGTTGTTCAAAGGTGGCAGGATAGCTGCTAATTGTCAATTTTAAAAGTTAGTATCTCCAAAAGTTGTTCAGGTAAGTGAACACATAGAGGGGCAAGGGGGTTAGTTCTGCTCTCTCTGAATCCTCAAAATTCACTGATTTTAAAAGGATTTTACACATCCCTTTCTTTGAGTAACAGGATAGAGACCTCAGAAGCTCAGAAGATGCAGCAGACAATTATGAGTTATTAGACAGATCTATATTTTTTTGCTGATTTTCACCTTTTCTTTACAAATATTATTAGGAAATAAAATCCTCGAACGAAAATGTGATTTTAAAGGGCATCCTTGCTCACGGTTTCAAATATATTATTATATATGTAGTGTTCTAGGTTGGGGTGTTTTCAGGATTCTCTGAATTTAGTTCCTTATGTTCATGTGACATAAACACACTGGATGTGCTTGAGTTGCTGCATAACTATTAATTCAGAATGCATAGGAAGGCATATTTGATAAAGCAAATATAAAAGCACATATTCCTCTTTCCATGAATGTATTTGTAATTTGTTCTAAAATGCCATTAATACCCCCTCAGCTGAGTGCATGCCTCTCCATGATAAATATCTGAACACTGAATGTCTTTACGAAAAGATCTACACAGACCACATTTCAGCAACCTCAACCAATAAACAAGTAAAAAACCCCCAAATCATCTAAGGAAGAAATTATGACAGGTTCAATAACTGCCTTACATCCTTTACTACATTAGTTATTCCTGTTATACTTTTGTTAAATGTGTAGTTGCTGGTGAGTTTTGATTATTTTTAAAACACACATATTACAAATCAGGAGGCTCATAAGAAACTTTAGGTAAAGCTAACAACCCATTTACAAATCCCTCATTTCCAAGAGCATTAAAATTCTGAAGGCTTCTGCTTCTTAATTGTACATAGGCAGGACAATTTGCTCCAAGGTTTTATTACATTAATTTTGTATAACATTGTTATGCATTATTAGATTCTTGCTAAACTACACACTGCTGAAGCATGAAGTAGAGAGCTCAGACTAAAACCCATCCTGGAGTTTACAGTACTGCCTGGTCTAAAAAGTTTGAAGTATTGCATTTGTATTTTAAATACTTGTAACCACATAACTTGGGAAAAAGAGAATGCATGGTTGAAGGAACATCAGTGCCATAGCAAACCTTGTAAAAAGAACAGAAAAACTATTCTAACTTTGGAAATGCATGCATATTCTTCTGTAACTAGTTTGATTAGGAACAGTGGTATTATATACTGGTATAATTGAAGATATCCTTGTAGTCTCTTTGGAAAAGATAACAGTTCTAGTCAAATTTAATGTTTCAGAATAAAATAGGAGATTACTTAGGAAATTGAAAAATGTAGGGGGAAAATCCCTGTTCTGTTAATTGCAGCATATCTGTTTGAACAATCTCATTAATTTCTTCATGTTTATTCTTAGGGTTTCTTATGCCTATACTACACAGTGGCCTAAGGGGATGGTATTCAGTCTTCACCCAGAGATCTGAATCTTCACTCAGAATGATCTTTTCCAATCCTTTTGCCTCTGCAGATCTGAGCATAGCTCCTTGAGGAAGCCTCAAAACATCCCAAACCTCCCTAGTGATCTCTGTTTAGACAGGCAATTAGAACAAGCTGCCACCAAAGTATCACTGGGGGAAGCAGGGATAGGACTGAAGGTGACAGGGAACAGAAAGGGGAGAGGAACCAGACTCCTCCAGCCTGACAGATGCTGTGGTCCAGTGGCTCCTGTGAAGTTCAAATAGCCCTGCTGAAATCACAGTGCCCCTGAGACTCCTGGCAGCCACAGACAGGATAAGTGGATGGAAAACTGGCTGGGCACTCAGGCTGCAAGGGTCAGCTTTTGCTAGTGGTGGAAAAGGCAACTGGTGATTGGTGTCACTCAGACACTCATGCCAATACTGTTGAATGTCCTTATTTACAACCTGGACAATGGGATGAAGCACACTCCTTGGCAATTACACTTTCCAGCTGGCTTACAAGCTTTTTTTAGAATTGATTGAGAAAGTCTTATTAAAAACACATAAAAGAAGAAATGAGATGATTGGCCTACTTCTCTATATATACATTTTGTAGAATAACTAACTAATTATACTGTCTGTATCAAATATGACCACTTATATATTTCACTGTCAAATAATACATTATTATGTTTATTTAAAATATTTATAATGACCACCCTGTACTTGCAAATCAGTGCCTTTATTCAAATATTATCTATTACTACAGGAAGACAGGCTGGTATTTAGAACTGCTTTTGTCAGAGTACCTTCCATCATCACTTTTGCAAAACAAATGCAAAAATAGAAGGTTGGGTTTTTTTTACCAATATCTATGGTATACTAGGGAAATGAGAGGGTTCAGTGCAGAATTGTGGGTTTGATTAATGCAGTTATATATATATATTCAGAATAAATGCCTAATTCAAGCACCTGATATATGCTGCTCACTCATTCACATTATTCAGAAAATGGTAAAACAAGCAAATGATAAGTATGATCCTGGAATCTCTACTGCAATAAAGAATGGGGATAATGAGGATAAAACCTTTAAGATTCTCTTAATCAATGAAGAATCAAAAGCAACATTTCCAAAAGGTTGCTTAGTAAAAATGTTGCTGCTAGAACGCATACACTGATGGTGGTATACACATATTAACTCCAAACCTAGACTATTTCAGAGGAAAGGTATAATTGTTCATTACAGCCTGATATGTGATTGAAGGCAGAAATGTCACAGTTCAAAGTATAATGCAATCTAAAGAAACCATTTCAGATATTTTCTGTAACTCAGATAACTACTGGTTAATTCTTTAGGGAAGATATTTGACTTTTGCACGTCCATGAATCTGTGAGAGGAGGACAGATAAGGGGAAAATGAAGGAGTTGAAGTTATTTTTTACTGGACCCAAAATTGAGTTATTTTTTCTGAAGTTGTGCAGGGAGACATTCTCATGAGGAAAGATGGTCTGGTTGTGCTTCTTCAGAATTGAGTCTTCCCACTGGCAGGGAAGGATAAGAACCCAAACAACAAAACAAAAACACAACAGAAACAATCTAACAAAAATCCAAACACTTCTGTTTCAAAAAGACTGTTTGGTAACCAATTCCCATTACTGTCATCAACCCAGCGGGAAAAGAACATCAGTATTTCATCTAAAATTAAAATAGATTAGCTAATTCAGGGATTATCCAAGGATACAGCTCCATTGAGACCTTATTGATGAATAGTGCTCTGAGACATGACTGATGAATGGGCAAGGGAAACCTCCTGCACTGAACAAACAACTGCAAACAGCAGCTCAGGAGGTGGGAAAATTAGATCCACCCTAATGGGAGCTCTGTCAGAAGGGAGACAAACTTATTGCCACTTGCATAAAACAGGAATTATTTCAATAGCATATTGTAATTTATCCTCACAAAGAATTTCTCTGAAGAATACCAGAAATAAAGGCAGTCTGAAAAGGAATAAATTATGCAACTTTACCGTATAGTACTGTCATGATTTGACACTGGCTGAACACCAGGCACCCACAGAAGTCACTCACTCACCCTCCCCTGCCACAGCTGGGCAGAGGAGAGAAAAATTTAACTAAGGGCTCATGAGTTGAGATAAGGACTGGGAGATAACACTCCAAGGGCAAAACAGGCTCAGCTTAGAGGTACAAAGTGAATTTATTACTAATAATGAGATGTAAAATAGGCCCTTGAAAACACCTTTCTTCCCCCACCCCCTCCCTCCTTCCCACCAACAGCACAGGGGACAGTGTGTGGGGGTTTTGGTCAGTTCATCACCCAAGGTTTTCTTGCACTGCTCAAGGAGAGGAGTCCTTCCCCTGCCATGCCGTGGGGTCCCTCCCACAGGAGACAATTCTCCAT
>VZTT01028625.1:1240-26201 GCA_013400855.1 Buphagus erythrorhynchus | reverse complement strand
TCTTCTCTAGCTGGAATTAACACTGCCCCCACTTTGTTTTGATTTTCTTCTCAAATATGTTATCACAGAGGCATTACCAACCTCTCTCATTGGCCCAGCTTTGTCCAGCAGCACGTCCATCTTCAGAGCCAGCAGGGATTGGCTCTGCTGGGCACGGTGGAAGCTTTGAGCAGCTTCTCACAGAAGCCACCTCCATGGCCTCCACTACCAAAAACCAGGCCATGCAAAAACAGCACAAGTACTTATAAAAGTTATTCTAAAGCTAATAGATTGCAGAAAGAACTAGAATAATTGCTCAATGCTTTCTTCAGACTGAGAGGTTCGTTATTTATTTACATCACTAAATGCTGAAAACTTGACTAATTATGTATTATTTACTTGTCATATTTTTAAATGGCTTTTTGTAGGCTTCCTCTGAAAGGTTATGCCGTACTACTTATCATTATCATCACTGCTAACACAGAGGTTAAATGTTCTTTCTTCCAAATAGAAAGAGCAATAAAGGGCAGTGGAAAGGACAGTACTTCTTTTAAATATGGTTTTGACTTACTAGTATTGTTGAGTAACTTACCTTCTGTATTCTAAAAAGCTGGACAAATTATCCTAACAGAAATATTCAACTTCGGCATTTATATTTTTTTGTCTTCATGTCAGTAATAATTACTAAATTAATTTAAGTGTCTTGCTTATTGAATAATTGTTTGGTGCGTTTTTCTTCAAGATATAAACATTCAAAATGTAACCTTTCAAAACACACTTCACACAGCATGCTTTAATTCAGGCTTTACAATAAACTCTCAACTAATTCCAATCATGCTTTTAGAATTCTATGATTGCTTCAGCACTGGTACTGTCACTTCATATATTACGACAGTTGGGTAGAGCACTGATTTAAATTTCCTCTCAAACTAATTTTAGTTGTCTGGTGGGGGAAGTAAAACAACATAAACGGAAAGAAATTAAGATATTTGGAACAAAATTTTCAGACAACTAACATTCAAACATTTTGGGAATTGTGTGTTTAGGAAGGAAGGGATACATTGGATACAACTCTAGCCAGACCTGATGCCCTGCCACATGGAAGTCTCCCTTCTCCTAAACTGCTACTGCACTTTTTCTGAAATAGAATCACAATGCAGCCTCTGACTCCTTGCAATTCACCAGAGAAAGCAGTGAACTCTACTGGCATTCTTCTTGCAGCAGTTCATTTTCATCTGCTATTACCTCAACTGCACGCTTGCCTTGTCTTACTGCATCATTTTGTGCACTTTTATTGGAAGTAAAATAGCAGCAGGCTCTGTCCCAAACAAGTCAGTACATGAGAATAGAAGCAAAGGGCATCTGATGTCTTACTTCCCTGAAGATTTTGGCAGAAACAGTTCCCATATGCCTTGTAGTAAGAACATAAATTCCATATCAAGCAGACTTAATGTTAAATAAATCATTTAACAAGGCAGTCAATTCCAAGATGCACACATTTTTGGGAAGGAACAGCAAGAAATTCTACTGAGTAGGATTCTGCTTCCAAATGTATCACTCCCATGGAAGTGAATAAGTAAATGGTAGATTTTAAAATGGCCAATTCCCAAGGTCTATGAAAACATTATCTCTAAGAAGGAATTGGACAGGAAATGTCAGATCTGCCAATGGTATGGAAAAATGGTAAAAAAAATAATAGGAGAAAAAGAAATGGAAATTATAAACATATTTTAGTGAAGTATCTGCAAGGATACAGAAAATGCAATTGTAGCAATATTTGAAGAAATTAGAGGCATTATATCTGACAGGGTTAAAAGTACTTGGGGGAATGTAGAGGTCAGTAGAACAAACAGCCACTACAGGCTGTTTACACTGTCTCCTAAGACACTTGGCTAATGGTTTCCCATGACACAATATTGAGCCAGCATTGTATTCAAGAAGGAAGAAGACATTATCCACCAGAGCCACTGAGAAAGATGCTAACCACTTCACTAGGACTTGATTCAGGTCTTAACTTGGGTGAAATATGGCAAGATTTCTGGAACATGTTTTTGCAGTACATAAGAAAAGGCTTTGGGAAATCAAATATTGATCAATGCCAGCTTTTCATTCTCAGGACCTTCAATTTATACTTGTGCACATCACTGACTCATAAAAAATGTTAAGACAGTTGACACTGCTGAACTACTTTTAAAACTTTTTTTACTTATTTAGCATAAGTGCATCCTCTTAGTACACCTAAATGTATTTCTAGTGCACCTAATAATTCTGTGCCTTCAAAGATGTAAAAGAAAGAAAGATGAAAACTAGTACTTTTTAACTTGCAGGGAGACATTCTGCCAGTGTGATTATTTACTCTTTACTTAGAATCACAATTTGCCCTGCTGGCTTTATGTGAGTGGCTTGCAGTAATGGAAAATCTATTTGCTTTTAGTAGAGCATAAGGTACTCAACCACCATAAAGCTTATTGTCAAACTAGTGCTGGCTCTGCACAAAATGATTTCTAATGTTCTTCATTTTACTATGTTAAATGAATTCTCTGGTGCAATTATTTTGCAGTGGATCATGGGGGTAATAAGCTAATTGTTACTTGTTTTAATTGCTTAAGTATGAAGTGTCAGTGATTTATAAGTAACGAAGAAGCTGGGATGAAGTCATAAAATACTAAATGCCCATAAGATCAAGTAGTGCACTTCTGCAATGAGGAAGACTTTATTTCCCAGTGGCAAAAATGCTGTATGCTCAGCCTCTCAGTAGTAAGCTAAGGACAGGAGAAGGAAAGAATTGTGGCTCCTTTCTTCAGCATACCTGCTTTTCAAGCAATGGCATGTTCCCTTCAGTGAAATCACTGGTACAGTGTTAACAGTACACATTTCATACACTGCACACATAAAGGATGACACGAACATTACTCTGCAGGGACTGGATGAAAATATTTTTGCAAAGCAGTCAATGGACCTAAACCAGTGTTCAATCAGTTGCACCTGTTTCAAACTGGAATACAGTTGCTTTAACAAGTGATTTATATTAGCATGATCAAGTAGAGTTTAGCTTTGTGTGATACAGAACAAAGTCTTATTATTTGTTCACACTGTTTACAATGAAGCTGTCATACAGTGTATGCTTGTCCTTAATCCAAAATATATAACTATGAAAATCAGATGGAAATGCATAATTCCCTACTGCATTAGTCCACAGAGATGGATGAGGGAAAAGCTGGTTTGTTTCTTGACTTAATATTTTAAGCAAGGTTCTAAATTTCAAAGACTTGACATAAATAAAACTCTGTGTGTGAATTTACAAACTATATTTTAAAATATTAGAGGATTGATGTTCAATAACTCTTCAAAACTGTGCAAATTACAGAAAGTAGAACAAAATTTTATGGCATTAGAACAAGTTGATAAAATATATCTTTTAACTTGCTTATCCCCAGTGCAAACTGCAGAACAGAGAACTTTGATTCTAGTCCATAAGCTCAAGGAACATGGAAAACTTTCATCCCATCTAATCTGAACTTCAGGACTTTAAGGCTTAATCATTTCCAGAAATCAAATTTCTGAAATATCATCAGAGTATTTTTTACATAGACTATCTGAAAGAAAAACATGTTGATAAACTGCTCTGAAATTTCTCCTGCATTAAAAAGTGAGAATATTCTGCTTTCTCTAACCCAAATTTTCTAAGGGTTAAGTAGGCCTTTTTATCCCTGCACTACATTAGCAAGAAAAGGATCAAAATACCCAAATCCATCACCAATGAAAATCAAATCTAGAAGAGGACCAGAATATATATGGTATGGACTTTAGGAAATGTAACAGTTGGAGAGTGGGAATTTTTGCTTTTTTAGAATGAGTTCCACTTTAGGGAAGTTATTAAATTTTTTTATCAACAAAGAGACAAAGATAATGGCTACAGAGGAAGAGATGGTCATTGACATAGCTCCTCCTGGATCTTGGATCTATTCTTTTGACTTTTGTATTTTAAATAAACATCCCAGAATTAAAGTTTTATCAAAAATAACAGATTTGTATTACAAGTTTCACTTGTGACCACTGTTTTTCAAGGAAATGAACATTAATAAAAAGTCCTCTGTTCATCTTCGAGAAAACCCAAGTGCCAGTCAACAAGAAAACAACAGATTGTGCAATTTCAGAGTGACATGCAAACTTTGCTCTGTGATCTTTAATCACTTATAGTTGTATCACACACACCTACTCTGCACATACATACAAAGTTGGAAGATAAGAGTGACCAAACTCAAGTATCATGATTTTCTCACAAACATAAGAAATTTTCAGTTTTCTAATTAAAGGGCTTTTGTGTAAAATGTATGTTTAAGTTAGCAGTAGCATAAATCAGTAACTAGTGCAATAAAAGATTAACATGAATACAGAAGAATGGTCCTGTTGAAATTATTATAATTTTACAAATGCAATATACATTATTATAATCTGTATAATAAGAAACACTATCATTATGATTAAAAATTATTATGTCTTCTAAAGGAAACTGTCCTTACATGTTCAGTTACTATTCAAATCTTGCTAAGAACTCGCCAGCTGGTTATAAAATAATACTTCTTGGCTTTGTAAACATTTGTTTAATACTTGAAAATAAAGCTTTTCTAAGAACATGACCCATATTCACTAATTTGAAACAAGTATTGAAGTCTTTGAACATTTGTGCTCCTCTCATTACTATATTTATTGTGGGCATACTGACAGACCAAAATTTGTTCCTCCCTCCCCCATACCTGCCCTGAGCAATTTGCAATCTGATGTTTGGGCAAGAGAGACAAACAACAGCAGAAAGCTAAATGTAGGCAGGAAACTTCAACCTTTTTACACTCACAGAGTATACAGAAGCTAAATTTCTCCTGCTCATTTTATTAACTCATTAAAAATCCATCTGTAGATGTGGAATTTCATCATTATCCCAAACTTTCAGTATAAAGAAAACTCCCAGCTGTTAATATTTGTTTACATACACACACACAAAGCCCCAGCCATTCTGCTAAAGGGATCCAGAGGTGCACTCAGCAGGAACAAATGAAACAGAGACATTATTTTTTATCTTCATGAAATAAGAATTTACAATCTTTGGTCAAGTAAAAATATTAATAGAAACTTATTCGTTTCAATTAACAAGATCTTTTTTTGGTTGTACAGGTCACAAGATTTCTTCCCATTAAATTATTACTGCTTCTGTTGAAAATGGTGTTCAGCTCTCACTGAGTTTGCAAGCCCAAAATGAAGTATTTTGTCAAAGTGTCCCTTTCTCTGGGTAAATCATGACCTTTAGGATTACAATAGGTATAAAAAGCCACGATTTTTGGTTTTGTTTTCTGGATTTTTTTTTTTTTGGTTTTTTTGTTTGTTTGGGTTTTTTTGTCGTTTTTGTTGTTTTTTGTTTGGTTTTAGTTTTGGTTTGTTGTTTTGGTTTGGTTTGATTTGTTTTTTTTCGAGTTTAAAAGGATACCTTTCACATTGCACAATTCTTATAACACTGCACATGTCCAGAGCAACGTGAGCACAGTACGGTATCTGAATGGCTGTTTACCTTCTGTTATAGTGCTGAAGAGGAAATTGAGCTATATATGTTTTTTATTGGCTTGGGATATATATCTACTATCTGAAATTACTTCTATTTCCATATCCATTATGTGAATTGGATGTGGAAATTATAGTCTCAGGTTTCTTGTGGCATCTGCACACTTATGCGGATAGCATGTGGACTCAACACCCCTTGGAAATAATTGTATGAGATCACTCACACCATTACATTTGATGCATTAGGTCCATTACATACTCCCAGAGATCTCTGTCCTCAGTACTGTAAGCAATATCCTTGATAGTGCTGGTATCAAGGAGAGAAATTCACCTCTTATTTAATCATAATAAATGTGATATTTCAGTAAAAAATATTTCAGTAAAGCAGTTCCTGACAGAAATCAACTTCTTGGTCACAGCAGATTTGCTGATCTCAGCCTACACAGGACAGGCATCTTTTCTCTCTTTTGTAATAACAAACATCAAGAGGAAAAGACCCTTACTGATCATCTGATAAAGCTGTTAGGGCTTTCTTCAGCCAGCAGAAAATCATACACATACATTAGTCATGAAATGGTGCACAGAGATAACAAGCCAAGGTAGAAGTTCTGCTTTAAGGGGTGTAGTACCTAAACACACCCCCGGGCTGAAAATGATCTGCAGCTTGCTGTGTTTCAGGCTGATCAGATTATCAAGACACAACGTAGTGAGAGTGTAACTATGCATCTGTGTACATAACTACTCAGATTCCATAGGAAAATTCTAATAGTTTCTAGTAAAACATGGTGATCCCATGCCTAGCCCTTTAATAACAAGGCAGATAAGTTTGTTATATTTTTTGCAAAGGAGTTGCAAACAAACTTTTCACACAAAATACCATTTACCTTCCCTGAATTTCCTTGTTCCTGCTTTTTCTGAGAAACTAACACCACAAGCACTGCTTCAGGCTACAGTGATTTAAATCAAACACATACAATAAGTCTCTTTCGTTTTTCTTTGGTGGCTTGTTTCAAGTGTTACAAAGATTTTTTGAACTTCGGAAAGGCAGAACAGTAGGACACAGAATATATGTTCAGCTACTTCCACAGATGAATCAGGATTTATCTGAGGATAATGGCTTCATTCACCAATTCCAAAGATGAAAGCCACATGATAGAATAGGTACCAAAGTCAGTGTGGGACAGTTCTTCACAAAGCACTGTCAGTACCAGGAAGCAGGAAGAATACTTGAGTGAAAGAGAATTTCAAAATTAGGAGTAGTTGAATTCGGGCAAGTATCTGATAACTGACCACGGTTCAATGTAAGAAGATCAACTGTATGAGTAGATAATAGTTTAGAAAGGCAATCAAAAGATGACTTGATTTTAATTTCCTTCTATGAAGATAATTTTCCCCATTGGAAAATGAAAAGATATGCTACATTTTACTAAATGGTTGGCATTCTGTAGACTGCAGTGCTAAATGTATTACTGTTTTCAAAGTGTTTTAAATAACACAAATGCCAAAATCTCCAGAGTTTAGGATGAAGCAGGAAAGGGGGAACAAGTTGGTTTTGGCTTAATTTCTATGCTGTTCTGGTACAATTGCATGTCCCTCTGCTTTGCTGAGTGTGAAATAGATGTGTGAGAATAGTGAAGAGAAGTCCTCTAGTTCCTCTGGTGCTTTGGTAACCAGCAGGATTCTGAGATGGAAATAATTCTGAAGTATTTATGCCTTCATTCTGAATTTTTGAAATTCTGTGTAAATCAGATCATCCTAAACATATATACAATAAATTATGCAGATGCCTCATACAAACACATTCCACTTTGCTCTCAAAATTATATAACATTAAGGGTAAATATTTCCACCATTTAAGAGAGTGAGGTTGACTGAAATATAATGAGAAAACTCAAGATTGCAAGACACTAGCAAACCCAGTTTGTTAAATACTAACCACAATTCACAGACAACAAACAAACAAACAAAACACTGGTGAACAAAACAAACAAACATTGACAAAACAGCAATCCATGACCAGTAGTCATAGTCAAACCAAGTCACTAAGATCAAAAAGACTTAATGTGGCTTTTATTGAAATACTGAAATTCAGGACAAGAATATCTTGGTTATGTGAATATGTTAGTGAACATCTGAATGTCAGAATATGTTAGTGAACTAACAGTGTTTAGCTTAACAGTGAGTCTTAACTGGAAGGATTTATGGATTGGGGGGAAAAAAAAGAAAAAGGAAAAAAAAGAAACTAGTGTATAGAAATCATGTTTATTTTCCAGAGTCACATTGCATTTCAAATGCAGACACACAAAGGAGCAAAATGCATTTTGCTTCAGAGTACAGGCTGAGAGGGAGTCTGCAAACTGAGACCACTGCCAAGATACTTTGCATATCTTTTGGGCTTGATTTCTTTTCCAAGCTTTATAGGGAAAAAGAGAAGTAATTTTCTCTAGAGAGATTTTTATTTAGCATTATTTTTTGAGTCTTATGTTAAGAGGAAAACATCACAGATGCCATAAGAAATTATTGATGAAGCTGCATTATTTCCTCACCATATGTTATTAAGTGACAAAACATCAGTTGAATATGTCTTTTCAAGAAAGATTTTGAAAGACTCAGGAGCTTTGTCAAAATAGTATAATCCTCTTAGATGTGCCAACACAGAAATAAATTTTATTGCTTCTGGAATTAAGCAGTATAAAATTGAATGGGGGGGAATCATTAAACAGTTTGATTTTGTGTGTTCTTTTTCCCATCAATCTCTAATGTTCATATTCAGAAGAACTCTTATTTTATCTCTCAGATTTTAAGTACCAGCCATCTGTATTATCCACAGTGTTTGTGGATAGATAGATAGGAACAGTGTTTATATGAACATCTTAGAAGACATGATTTGCACTTTCAGCTGTTGGAAAATATTAGTTGAACATGTTAAGCACGATAATATGAATTCAAAGTAGATGTCAGCTCTCATCATGAGCTATCATCTAAAGAGGAACCCAAAATTACAGTCTAATGAGAATAATGACTAGGTTAAATCTGTGTCAATGCCCACTTTCATAATAATTTCATCTGTTTTTGACATCCTCTTTCAAAAAGCAGACCTATGGTAGTTACATTTTATGCTAGATATTCTGACTTAAACCTGCATATTACTTGAACCTTTCAAGAATTGGGAGAGGCCATTCCACTTGTATTGTGGGTTAGGTGTTAATGTGGGCGCAGGCAAAAGAAGAAAGGGATGGACAGCAAACTACAGAAAATATAAAGGGAAGCATTTTCTGTTATATTTCATAGAGGACATTAGATAAAAATTCAACTACTTTTTAGTGAGGGACTGCTACTAAAATGGAAAACAGCACAAAAATCCGTTGCTATGAAAAATATTTAGGGTTTGAGGGTTTTTTTAATGTTAATTATATATGAGCATTCCCTATGGGTATCTCAGGAGATATGTCTCAGTCTATTTCTTATTGACAGGTGGTAGTGTAAACCAAATGTGGTATTATGAATTCAAATTGGATTTCAACTGCTCATCATTCATACTCTGGCTATAGAACAGGCAGAAGCTATTATAGCCTAAAAGCCATAATGAAAATTAGTATCTTCTGCGCCACTTTCTAGTCTCTTTTCTTAATTTTTTAAGAGGACAGATTTATGATGTCCATTTAATATTTATCATCTCAGAAATGTGTTATTCTGGATTGTATACATGTGTTGCTTTCAATAGCAATTAATGCATACGCCATAATACAAGTATGAAAATAAAGCATTTGGGTGGGAGTGGTATTTAACATGGACAAGTGTCAAATGCAGAGGATTAGTGTTCAGTCATTAGGCACAGAAACGTTGGCATAGTGTTATAGTAGGGGTTACCAGTCTCAAAATAGCTATAAGTTATTTTTTGGAAAAAAAAAAATTATATATATATACTCCAAACACAGGCTAATTTTGTTAGTCCGATAAACACAACACATGCAAACAAACTCCACACTAAACACTCCATTCCTTCTTTCTCAATTTAATTTCTATCTTCTTGACCTTCCAGTTTGTTCCTTGGTTTAGAATTATGCAATCTGTAACCACATTTTTATGCTAAAGAATATAAACTGCAACACAGACCCAGAGATGTCTCTGCTAACAATGCATGGAATGAAATCACTTGCCTGTAACTATGAAAAAGAGAAGCTACTGTCAGAAAGAGGGAAGATATCTCCACTAAACTTCTCTGTCATGTTCACTATGGAACTTTTCCCTTATCCTCTTACTTATCTCAGTGCTTTCTGCTGCTGGCTAAAGCAGCAGTACAAAGTCTCACTATAGCAATACAGCTAGAAAGAAGCAGCTGCAAAATGTGTTGGGATGGCAGCCCTGGAGAGACAGGAATCAGTGCAGAGACTAAGAGCCCACAGAAGCAAGGGTTCACTGAGATCTGTTCTTCCAGAAAGAGCTAAAAATAGTAAAGCTTGAGTATTCCACAGATGTGAACCATCCAGGTGACTCTGGTGTGACTATTGCTATGCATCGAGTTAAGCTTATTGTTTATACACACACAAAGCTCCAACTAGGATTTTAAAGCCAACCATGCCAAAATTTAGCTTTGCAATTCCCCAGAAGGTGTCTGAACTAGTCTCTGCTCAGTGAAAAGGACAGACAGATAGTGCTAATTAATACCAGGAGCTGTGATGATTTTACATCCACAGAAGCAACGGTTTGTTACAAGGAGCCTCCATCTCATATTAATTTTTAAATAGTAAACTCCCACTACCAAAGTATTCACCAATTTTTAATTATTTCACAAGGAATCCATTGTTAGCATCTCATAGGTCTGTACAGAATAACTTAATCTGTCATTTGAAGTTCCTATTACAAAGGAAATGTTCCTTCATTCACCAAAGCAAGTGAAAACTATCTGATTCAAAATTAACAATAAAATTTTTTTAAAAATCTCCCTGTGTACAATTCAGCTCAAAAGATCTGGATTCCTTTCTTTACTGTTGTTAATAAAATACAATTATTCATGATATTTGGAAAGATTAAACATAAATGCAAGAAGAGAAAGGACTGCTCAGCCTTTCCGAAGATGGAAAGAGCCCATGTACCTTCCTAATAACCCCCTAACTTAATTAATATATTCCTCATACCATCTGGTCTGACTCACTCAAAATACAACCAAGTAGATCACAATTATAACACTATAAATCTAACTCAGTGTTAGAGACAACCCTTTGGATTAGGCCATCATGGTTAAAAGCTGGGCTGTCAGCAATGTGACAGACGATTCCATGGAAGCTAATTCAGCATACACTTTACAATGCTCTCTTTGTTAAAAGCATCTGTATATTGATTTCCATATTTGTATTTTAAGGCAATCTCATGCTTAGAAAACAAGATCCTAATGTACAAATGAGGCATGGAATGTCTGTCACTTGTCACATCTGGACTGAAATCTGGAGACATAAACTGTCAGGAAATAAAATGTTTTATATCTACAGTAATTGACCAGGCAATTATTACTCCATTTCTTTTCTGGAAAAAAGGGCAGAAAATGGGAGCAAAAATCATATTTGGCTTAGTTTTTATAACTCTTCTCTCTTTCCTTTTAAATACCAACATATTTGAAAATAGCATCATTTTGAGATGCATATACCTCTTTTCCCATTAAGTTTTACTATAATTCAAAACTCATTTTGCATTTTTCAGTATTAATTTAATTTCCATAAAAATTTATACAAACGGGCCTTACATTATCAAAGTCCATGACCAGGTCAACAGATGAAGGAGAGACATATTTATGTATTTATCTATTTTTGGTCAAAAGTGATTCAGGTCACACTGACAGAACTAGAATCAATATGTAAAAACCCTTTCTTGTTTATTCAAATGCAAAATAAGTAAAATCAGAGTGACAGTAATAATTACTGTTATTTCTCTGGACCATCTATTTGCAGATAGGATGTGAAAATATATGGATAGAAACGTTTATTTTTTGCCTATCCCAGGCTCACCCTTCATTTTAATGAAATACAACACTGGTTCTTGTCACAAGCCAGGTCATTTTTCTACAAAGTGGGCAGAAATCAGTAATTTGCAAACCACGATAGCCTTGGGAAAATGGGGGGATTTTCTGTATGATTTATCTGCCAAAGACAGAACAATTCTCCCAAACACAGGCAGCTGGGACTGGTTCCACTGTGGAAATTATCACATGCTTTCCCAAATTGCTACTGATGAAGAAATCTCCTTAATTTTGAAGAGATAAGTAGCACAAGAGAAAAATATCACTTAGAATAACTTTAAACAGCACACTTTAATATATCTATACCTTAAGACATTACAATATGTAAAGAGTGATCCTCAATACTTATTGTAGTATAAGTAATAAATTCTACCCTGGTCTATCAGAAGCAGTGAACCTGAGGGGTTTTTGCCTTTTACATATACATTTCTTTCTGCTCAACACCTTTCACTAGAATTAAAAGCCTTCAGTCCATAGAAGAAGAAAGTCCTTTTAAAATAAGAAATAAAAAATGATTGATGATTTGATACCAGATTTATATTTGCAGGGGACACAGAAAAATCTCTCTCCTGCGTGTGATGCCACCTATTGAAAATCTATAGGGCATTAATGGTAATATATGCTTTAACTTTTTTTTTTTTTTTTGCTTATAATTCAAAGCACAGAAAAAAATGAGAAAGTGAAGTTACAGATTGACATAACACTGTCAGCAGCATCCATTTCAGTGCTGTGGGTGCATTTCCTCAGTCTAACTTTGACTGCTCGGGCTGTAATGGAAGAATATATTTGTATATTATCACTACCCATCAGAGAATCAGTCCTCCCCTATCCTGCCAACACAGGGAAAAGAGAGGTTTCTCTTTACTACTAACATCAGTTAATTTATCCTATTTAAAGTACTATAGTTTTGAATTAGATGTAATTGAAAACCTGCAAAACAGGGTGAAATGGAGTTTTAGCTGAAAATGTAAATAATGAGAGATAAAGTGATGCATGTTACCAAATACCATCTATCTAGATTCCCACCAGTTAAACAAATGTCAGAGTATTGATCTGTTCATGCAATAGCTCAGGGGGCCCCGTCTTGAATTTCCTGTGGCTCTCAAGAAGGCCAGCAGCAGCTCTCGTGCCAGGGCTGTACGCTGTGTCTGCTAGAGGACTGTGCTGGCAGAGGCTGGGGGCTTTACACGGAGGCCTGGCTACTGCAAACAAGACACAAGATCCTATGGATTTCTTTGACAAACTTCAGAGACTCATCTGCACGCTGAGGTAGGACTCACAGCACCTTTGGAAGAGCATCAGCCCTCAGCAATCTGTTCCCAGAGCCCTTCTCCACTCCCCTTTGTACTCTCTGGTGTAATAAATGCACAGGAGGACTTCATTACTTAGGAACCTTTTGGCCTTTGCCCAGTTCAGCACAGAAACTCGGCCACCTCCGCATAAGGCACTAGACTGCTTTTATGTTCTACATTCATAGCTACTGGAGATTTAATAAAAGGAGCCAAATACTGAGAGAGGGTCCCCAAGAAACAGACCATGACAAGGCAAAGCCCAAGGTGGAAGGAGCTCCCCAGGCCACTCCCGAGACAGTGGGACCAGCAGAGAGGGCAGCTTCTCCCTGCTTGGAGCCCCTTCATCCATCACACCCAGGGAGGACACATTTCACCAAACTTCACCAAACTTCTCCGCGTGACTGTGGAGCTCAAAGCCCACTCTTTAGGGACTTTTGTGAATCAGCTACTAAATACTTAGTTTGGGGAGCCTGGATTAAAAGGTATGTATCAAGTGTACTTGTGACTCAAACTAATCTATCCAGTGCTGTTTCACTTAAAAGGAGCCAAATCCAAAACATTAGCAGCATCTTATTTTGAATATCTGTTCAGCCTTTCTATGAGCTGTAGTTTACTATCTCAGGCAGGCACCACTTCATTTGTGAAGAGAATTTAGAAGCACAGGAGATATGCTAATTTCCCAGCTTATTATCCTGCCTGACTTCGCTGTTATTTTTTCCTTCTCTTCCTGTCATGAACTGAGAAGGTCCCAGATGGAATTTCTAAATGAAAGCATTTGTGTCCACTGCTCCCTACAGAAAAAATGTTAAGGGAGAAAGTCTGGGAGTACAAAGATTGGGTGAGGATTTAAAGGGAGGACAAAAGCTATCAGTGGGAATATAGATGAAAACAGGCAGGAACTGAGAAGAACAAAGACTAAGCATGAAAGAATAAATATTAACTGCCCTCCTATACATATATGCCCTTTCCACAGAATATGGAGCTCCTCAAACTTACTTTTCCCCCACTTCCTACTGAAAGAGTCAAACCTGATTTTCAGCTTTTATTAAGACGTAGATAAATAGCTCTTCAACAATTAATCTGAACCTTTTTCAGTTATCTTTGCTTACAGTAAATGCATTTCTCATTGAAAAATATATTCAGCTGCTTTGCACCCTATTCACTTTTAAATACAAACTGAGTGCTGTCAGGAGCAGGAGGAGAGGGGGGAGTTTGCTTGGCAGTGTGAGTTCTTCCAACTGCCTTTAGCAGTGCTGATCCCAGCCCAGAGCTGAGCCCAGAGCTGAGCCCAGAGCTGAGCCCATAGCCCAGCTCCCCAGCCTGAGGCCCAGCAAGGCACAGCAGGCTCACAGCAGTTCTGCTCTTTCACTTCCACCTCCTTGAGGTTTATTGCTGAAAACTTCTGCTTATAAACATCACCACTATAATTTTATTACAAACACTTAGTACAGGCAAAGTGCATTAGGGCAGTATTTTGCTTTTAGCTCTCTTGTTACTTGTAATGACCATACTGGGCAATAAAATCTGTTATTAATGTTTAGCTTGGTTTAATCAACACCAGACCACAGCAAAGCACAGACTTGCTGATCCAATGACCTCACTGTGCTGTGTTTAGATCCTGCATGCTGGTGATTTCCAGCTGCATGTTCCCTGGCCTGTATTAAAGCAGAGGGAGCTGACTACTTTCAGAATCATAACAGTAATTGGGAGACTATTCTGTAACTTCAAGGGAAAGGTAATAAAAGGGATTGAAAAGACTCTTTTGCTGAAGAGGAAGTGGTAGGGCTTTGTTTAATAAACTTGCATGACACCACGGAAAAATTCTGCCTTTCCCTGTTAGACAGACACCCTGTCACCTTTTACCCAAACCCCAGTGAATGAAGACAATGGCTCTGTTCTGTAAGGGAAAGTGTGGAAACAAATGAGATGAAACACATCATCCAGAGCTCACTGAAATCACCTACAGAGCTGGAAGAGATGAATGGGGGACATTCATACAGATTTTACAGTCACTAGTATTTTACTTTTCTCCTTCCTGACTTGCAGGGAACACATAATTGCAAGTAGTGATTTGCTTTAGAAAGCAAATGTGTGTTTCTTTCGTTATTCAATCACAGGTTAGATTAACTTTGTGTATGAAGACATACATAAAAATGTAATCATTTCATTGTCAGGAGCCTAAAGCTAACGTTAATTACAGTTTGAAACTTCGATTATTAATGCATCTTTACCTATTGAAGTGTGAAATAAGCAATAGTAGTTGGAATGCACCAATTTAATTAGCTTTTGAGATCAGAATTCATAAATAGGATACTATGTTGTATTTACAGTTAAAATTGTAACACAGCATGCAAGAGGTGGAGAGTTCTGTATTCTAAACAACAATACACCTTAACATTCATTCAAAGAAGGAAAAATGTTAGCCTTTTTCCATAAACCTATTGCTAAATTATAAATATTCAAGCTTTATGTCCTGTGGAAGCAATGCTGTATTTATTCTATTCAGTCAACTATTACAAAAATCAAATTCGCCTTTTTCATAAATCTTGCATAATACACACACCCACGCCCCTTTATGAAAGCAAATGGATTCTATAGCCAGAACTAAGCAAATATTGAATACAAGTATTCAAGAACAATACTTCAAAGAATTAATAGAATTCTCTGTTAGCTAATAACTTTTTTCTTGTCCATTTTCTGAGTTTGTTCATTTCACTTTGTTGAGTTGGAAAGTCAACAGTACAAAAATGTATCACCTAATAAGTTAATATCATAAATACTTGGAGAAAAAAATGTGTGTACAAATTACAGGGAAGCAATAATGTTTTACCTGTATTGTAATTGTTTAAGGACAAAGGAAAATTAAATTTACTTAAACAAATAAAGCTTTAAAGAACAACAGACTTAAACTTCAGTTGAACATATGATATCCGTTTCAATTCCTTTCAAAATTCCAATTCACTTGTGCAGTTCTGAAAATTTACTGTCTTTGGTCCAACCACAGAACAAAATTCCCCTGATGTCTTTCTCTCATCATGATTTCTCTCTCCCTTTGTACTAACAAATTTACTGAGTGGTTACTTACCTTTCAGTATTTATTCCAGATTATTGCTTTTTAAAATTAGTCTTTAATCAATTTTCATCTTTCCCAGTATCCCTATCTTCCTTCAGCCAACTTTCCTTCCAATATAAAATGCCTAGGAAAGGCAGTGGGATTTCTAAAATGCTGCACATACACATTCAATTTTAGTGATTATTGGAAGATCTTCCTGATCCTGCCATATAAATTAAGAAACCAACCATCACAATGTACACATTATGAGGTTTTGGACACATGCTTTGAACAAATGCTCACTTAGGAGAATGCACTTGATAATGGGATCATAATTTTGGTCACCTTTTGTATTATCTTTTACATGTTTATTACAATTGAAATTGCCAAATCATTATTAATTCAAATGAAATGAAATTTCTACAGGGAATGAATTGTTAAAATTTCATTCCAGAGAGAGATTTGAGCAATTTATTAATTTTTTTTTTCTTCCTAAAGGACACTTGGCCTTCTTAATTGATTATCATTGACAGCAATGAACTCTGCACCTCAGCACCCCATGAACAGCAGACAAAGCATTGTTTGCTTAATTGACTTATCTGCCATCAAAAGCAACAACTTTCTTTGGACATCAGTCCTTGCATGAGTCCATACACGATTGAGTCACAAGTAGTTTTGAAGCTTGGAAATCTTTACCATGCACATTTTAAGCTGTGAGGTGTTTTTTTTGGTTTTTTTAAGACACATTTTTGTGCAACAAATTACTCATTATTAATTACAGACAGCTTTAATTACAGGTACTGACTTAGAGTGAGAGAAAAAGTCTGCACAAAGTGATCTAATAAATTAGATATGAACAAGAATCATGAAATGACAACCTGAAATTAGCAACATAAAAGCAAATTGTTCTCCAAATTTTCAAGTAGATGATAAGCTTAAATTTAAATAAAGAATATATCTTTTTAGTACCTCTTAGAAAACTCACTCCTTTGAAAGTGACACCAGAAAACTTGTTATTCATAAGGGACCAAAAAGTGGGGATGAATGAGCAATAATGAAGTAGCAGTTCAGAGAAGGATTTTCAACAGCTTTCTGAGAGCAAGAGTACACTAGAGAAAAATCTTTAGAGAGTGAAAAGAGTGTGGAAATAATTCAAATCCTACAGAAGACAAAACTTAATCCAACATAACATTAGTGACATATACAGATGACATCTTATCTCCAAAAAATCCTCATACAAAATTAGTCAGTCATAACAATTTAAATGCTTTTGACTTGAATTTATTGCTCTCGGGGTTTTGTTTCACTGTATTGCTGATCCCCAGTTCCAGTGGATGACAGGAAAGAGACAGAATCCAAAGCGGGGCTGTGGTGACAGGCAGTAATTTAAAAGGAATCAGTGATACACTAGATTAGTTGAAAACTGATTAATTAGTTACTTTGCCAGTGTGCTGGGGACATTAGAGGAGAACTGCTGTTCGAGTGTCTGGGGGGATCCAGCGCAGAGCTGGGAACTGGCAGGTCTGGCAGAGATCACTCACTTATTCCTCCTAGGTACTCCTGTCCTATTTCATCCCAAACAGCCCAAATTCAGAATGCCAAGTCTGTTGGGATAAATACAATTCTCAAACAATAATGACTTGACACCAGCAACCTTCTTTTTAAAAAAATATTCAAAGTCCTGTAAAACTATTCAGAAATAGATTTTTTTCCTTCCCTCAGAGTTGTAAGTCCCTTGATTTCTTTCCTTACGGCCACAATGCCAGTGCTCTCACATGTCCTTACTGCCTTCCCTGTGTCCTTCATGTAAGAAACATCTCCTGAAATAAAAAAGCCTCAGTGCTCATATAACTCACCTTCCTGAGCAGCCCTTGGTTAACACCTCCAAAGCTTTTAATAGGGCCTTACAACTTGGTCAGACAGAGAAGCATAATCCCCCACCCCAGCTCTACTCACACCCCTTCCTTTTCCTCTTAGAATAATCAACTAATGGAGCTGGACCAATAAATTATCAAATTTGATCACAGATTTTATTTTGAACCCAAAAGGACTATATTAATGAAAGAGAAAAAAATATTCCTTTATGAAAACTCATGTTTTAATAACTGACAATTTCCACCAAAACATCCTATAACCTTTTAAAGAATTACATAAGTATTTTTCATTACTCTCCTATACCAATCCAGGTCAGGTTAAACATCTCTTGACCTGAAGATGTTACCTAAAGTTAGTTAAGCTTTGAACTAACTTTAAAAATTATTTCTTTTCTGCCTCAGACCAGCACTGTGGCTCTAGTCCTGAGAGAGCACAAAAGCCTACAGTCAGTGATTTCTGTGTACAGTGATTTCAACTTGTTCAGTCTTGAACACAAAGCTCTTAAGATATCTCCCTAGGTTTTGGGAACATAATCATTTAGGTTAAATGTTTAAAACTTTGCCATACCTGAGCTGCATTTAAACCTCATTTCTTCTATGCCTGCTTCTCAACCAAACCCTTATTTTACTCTTAACTACCAACCTAATGTCTCTTTGAGCCACAATCAATTTTTCAATCTTTCTTATCTCTACTGCCTGCTCAGAGCAAGTCTTTTTCATCCCTACTATCTTATTTCCCTAGTTTCATTCCTTTTGCCAAGGCCTTTGCTAAGGCTGGCAGTTCCCTCCTCTGAGCCAACCATGCTCACTGAATAAAGCTACCATGGAAGTAACAGAATATTTTCCCTGTTTTTATCAAGTTCTAGTTTCAAAGGCAATCTGTGTCCATGAGAGTAAACTCAACCTTTAAAACAGTTTTTTAGAGGGAATTTGGTGTTCAAAAGCACTGCTGAATACCCCATGGGGCCATGCTTAAGTAGGAGAAAATTATGTGTTGCATAGAACTCCCAATTTGGAAAAACAGTTTTAGCTCAAGTAAAAAAAGATAAACAGAACACTACTACTAAAGATCCTTAAAACTCTACATAGAAATGTATATGGTGTTTCTGCATTTATTTGAAGGCCTGGAAGAATAATGCAACTTTCAGAGGACTGCAAAGGTTTCAGTAGATTTTCAGTTGATCAAGTTTATATGGGTCATGTGCTTATGGTCTGCCTGATGCAGGTCAGTGCCATTCACCCACTTCTCAGAATATTGAAGGGATTCATTAAATTTTAGAAAAAGAAAGAAAGTCTAAGTCCAGCTTTTACTGGCAATTCTTGTGATTTTGCTGCATATTTTATCTCCATTCATTGATGAATAACTCAGTCACATTTCAATGCCATTACTCTCCTAACAACCTGCTATTAAATGTAGCAGCAACGTATCTCAGGCAGAAACAGGACTGGCTGAAGTCATGACCAATTTTGAAAAATCACAATTAAGATATAAAAAAGTTAGAAACAACAGTAATGGATGAATAGAAAAATCAATGAGGGGCACTCCATTTTGGGCAGAATTTTAACAGATAGAGATGAACTTATATTAACTAGCCTGTCATGGAAATCAAAAACATTATTGAACTCCAATGTCTTCACCAAGCCTAGTCTGAGTCCACCCACTGGTATTTTTAGGAGATGCTGGATGATGGATAGATTCTCTCAGCAGCTCCTATGTTATCTGAGTGTCAAAAACCCCATGGCCAGCTGTGTGTTGAACTTTCATAAGGGTCAGATTGCAGTGGTGCAGAGACAGAAATAATGTAAGAATAAAGCTTTGGGTTTTGATGGGATTTTTTTCCTTCCATGTATTTTCCTTGGCACACAACATGACTTAACAATCACAGAGCCTTGGAGCTCATAAAGGTTCACAAAATGTGAAGGAAGAAAATTAGGAAAGACAAAGCTTGTTTCATACCTGTGTTTTCTGAAAATGCAAAAATATGCATTAAAAGCATCAATAAATGTAATTAATAGATACATTTCTGTAAGTAGCCATTACACAAAACCACAAACCTGAATTATTTCTTTTTTTTTTTTTCACTACTAGGTTCAAAAAACCATGCTTGAAATGGGGAAGAAAAATGAAAAATTTTAGAAATAATTGATGTTCCATAATATACTCAAAATATGAACAGGAAAAGTGAGAGATGCTTCCTTAAACTAAACTCACTCACATGGGAAGATGCCTGGTAGGCAAGAGCTCTTCAATTTAGAAAACAAAGCAGGAATTCTAAGTTCAGATGTCAGGTAGAAGAGGAATCCAAGTGTCACTTAGAAGTAATCAGAACAAGCAGAATGTCTTAATCAGAAAAACAACCAACACACCCCAAAGAAGTAGAAAATTAACCAATGCAGCAATGCAGCTCCTGCAGTTCTGCTTCTTATCTCAGTGATGTTCCTCCTCCTTTGCACATGTAAACATGAACACCTTGGTGACAATAGGTCATTTAAGTCTAAAATACCTCTGCTTCAGAGATGGGCTTTAAGACACAATGAGATATAATATACAGTTATATAAGGCTAGATATAATATACAGTTTTGTAATAATCTTCTTCAACAACATGACAAGATTTTAATTATTTGAGGTATTGTTTGTAAATTTGTACTATCAACTATGCATCTAACTTTTGTGAGTACTACTTGACTTCCAGGATAACTTCTTTAAAAAACTTCTGCTTCTTTTTTAACTCCTACTAGAATATTTTAGCTTGGAATTGGTCCTATTAGAAGCAATATTTTCAAGACAGAAAGCTAATTGCTAGGATTCAAAAATGCAGTGATGATTAAAAGAAAATCACATTAAGATATTAAGTTTGGCCATCAGTTAGCATCAAGTGACTTCAGAATATATTTTCTTTTTTAATTTCAGCATAAATTCAAAGTACTACTTTGTTCATGATTTAGCCTTCTACATACAACACCATCTTGGTAACAGCAATAAATGATAAATGGGTCTAAAACGTGTATTAAAAACCTGAATTACATCCAAATTTCCCAGCCTTCTCTCAAAACCACTGTGAATCAGTAGAAGTGATAAAATTTTAAATGAGTACCATCAATTAAATGCAGTTATAACGAAATAAGCTGTAAAATAATGTCATTTGAGCAGTGCAAACCTTGGAGGATGAAGCCTCAAATGAGAATATGGTGCTGGGAGAGATTTCTAACAGGATGTCGATGAAACTTGCTCACTTTTACCTGAAATGAGGACTTATAATCCCATTTTACTTTATGGTACAACTATTCTAGCTTCTCCACCTTCTTCCTCCATGCCCCCAAAATTTGTGTAGCACCTGCAAATGAGAGTGAACCTACAGCAAACTGAATTGGACATGCCTCTGACTATAAAAGAGAAAATCTTCAAGGAAAGACATAATTTAGCATTTTCTTTGAGCTCTGGGTTAAGCTGTTTCTCTAAGAGAACAACTCCAAAGAAGGGATGCAGCTGTTTGAATATTAGGGGAAATTATGAATAGATTTTATTCCACTTGTAAACCACTCTGGATCACTGATCGGAAATAAAACCAAAAAGTACAAATCTTCTCAGAGTACTGATGTGGCCTCAGAAGATTTCCTTCCCCATATTTGTTGCTTTGGGTTATGTCAGTTTGTTTTATAGCTGCAGTAATTTTAAATGCATTTTTCTCTCTTGTGAGATGCACTCTTTCAACTTTCCTTGAGGAAGCTTGAGGCACTGATTTATGGCCAGATATGTGTGAATATATCTGACCATAAAACACATTGTACTTTAGTATATATGGCTAGAAGACAGAGAGTATTCCAGATTCAGTGTCTGAGTTATGTCAGCCCTCTCACTTGCTGTATGCAGGTACCGTAACATCCTGTTAAAAATAAAACTGCATCTGGTTTATTAAATTATTTATAAAGATTTTGCA
The DNA here is from genome assembly GCA_013400855.1 of Buphagus erythrorhynchus. NCBI lineage: Eukaryota > Metazoa > Chordata > Aves > Passeriformes > Sturnidae > Buphagus > Buphagus erythrorhynchus. The sequence goes on along the minus strand of VZTT01028625.1, from coordinate 4,499 downwards.
AATGTAGGATTTCAACCTCCATTAATGGTAAAAGGGACACCTCCAATATTCCAGTTTTGCTTGAAAAGGAATCTTAATTTTGGAATTGTCAACCCATCTATTGTTAAAATATGGATGCTAAAAATATTTGAAATTTCCATTCTCAGATTTAAAACAGACAGTTTTCTTCTCCTTATAATGAATAAAAAGTAAATAATGTTATTAAGGAGTCAGAAATGTGAAGCTGCATCTGAGCTCAGGCTGGGGGTGTTCTGTGGCCATTGTGCTGCATTTGCTACATGGTTGTGTGATGGGGCTGCCATTCTTGGTCAGTGGGAGGGTAGAAATAAATTATTTTCTTTGAATTCTATTAGTTATTTAATGTAGTAACACTTGAGTTGCTAAGAAATACAGACTCATTCATGCAATGTGACTAGAAAGAATGAAAAATTGCTCTGACTTTGTAATTATGTACTCAGATTTCAAATACTGAACCTTAGATGTGCTGTATGATCTAGACTTGTGACTTCTATGAGAAAAATAGCAAGTGAATAATGCAGCATGAGAACTTGAATCTTATGAAAAAGGTATTAAATATATGAAGAAAATATTCTCTATTCATAAGATCTCAATAATATTTATAATAGCAGCTGTATAAAAGCTCACGGGCAGTAAATGAGACTTTCACAGAATCAAGGAAAGAGCACCAGACTCTCATAAGATCTCTAAAGGATCAGTCCCTGCCCTTCTTATCATAAGACTGTAAACCAACTATCTGTGATTACAATGCCTAAAACAGAGGTAAAATCTCCAGCACACCAAATTCAATGTCTCATAATCTAGAAGTTTTCAGTTCTGCTATATTCTTTTGAAAATCATAACTGAACTCATATCTGATGGAAAGTGTCCACAAAGCACCATTTTTTGACTGCAGAGCTGCTTCCCAGACCAGCTGTTGTTCCTGTTTTTATTATCAATACCTGATATGTCAGGTGGTAACAGTCATAGATGCCAGTGTTGCAAAGTGCTGCTTCTAACAGCAAGGCAGACAAAAAATTTTCACAGTGTCCACAGGCAGCTCAAAAATTGTCATATGTCTTCAGCAGCACGACTGGGTGCTGATTGTTAGGGTCAGCTTTAAGGCTTCTTGCTTGAAAGCAGGCTTGTCCTGTAGGAATCAGTCTACAGAATATTCAGAATATTGCCCTTTCCTTTGTTCTTCTTCTAATTGAGGGACATTAGAAAGAAGAAAGAAATGTGAACCACAAAAGGTCCAGAAGTTATTGGGGGATACTATACAGATAACCCAAGGCATGTCTTGTGTGTGAATTTAAGGCAAATCCTGATGATCCATACAATTAAAAACCTGTTCCCTGATTCCTCATAATCTTACAGGTATTATCTGTGAGAAGAATAGCTACAGCCAGCAGTTTAGAGCTGGAATGAGACTGCATGCTTCATGTGGAATAAATATTGCCTGAATTCCAGCCACTTAACTGCTCTGCATTTAACTGCCCTGCTAGCTGCATGTGTTGAGACATAACCACTTATGATCCAAATACTTCTCCTTAAGTACAGTCAGTGGAACTAATTTTGGCACCAACACAGCTACTTAATGTTAAGGGATGAGTCAATAGCATTTAAAAAACCAAACAAACCACAAACAATAAAACTCCCAAACAACAGTAACAAAAAAACCTTTATAAAATGAATTTAGATTTAAATTAAATTCTTAGCTACTGAAATCACAGAGACAGTAATACAGTAATTTGAACACCTATGATGAGCTGTCATTTCTCTGCTTCCCTCATGACATGTATGTCTCAGCACTGTCTACACAATTGCACAGCAAATTTCAAATTCCTGAACCTCCTGAGGTTATTTGGCATGCAAGCAACAGAAGCACGTGCACATTTATTATTACTGTCTTTATTTGGACAAATAATTGACCTATACAGGAGAGAAGACAGGTCAGAATTCCACAGCACAATCTGGGGAGGATGGAAAGGGGGTCAAACTTCATACAGTCCAACCTGAGCAGAACAAGGGTTCTGTGTTCTCATGCAGAGACATCTGTAACATCTGCATTACCACTGACAGGACTGAATATGAAATTGCTTTTTATTGGCAAATGTCTGCCTTGCCAACTCATGGGTATTTGGCTTAGAGCTTCTGAAGTTAAGATTTGACCCACAAAAAGTGATACAGTTTGGTCAGACTTGCTATCATAAGGATTTCTTGTCTGAAGAGCAGTTCCCACAATACACCTTGTTTAGCACACAATACATCGTTCCCTTTTTTATGTTGCAGCTAACAAGGTTCAGAATTCACTGTATCTGAGCTTTTATGTGTAAAACTACCTCATGATTCAGAACCTTTTCATATACAAAATGTATTGTCTCAAATGTAGACATCAGGCTGACATTCAGGCAATTCCCTGCTTTGTTCAGCCTCTAATCCATTAATGGAAAAACTCTTTAATTTTTTGAATTGTACCTTCCTCATTCCTCCAAGTCTTGAAAATGCTACAATGATTTTCTAACTGAGAAGCTGATAGACTCATACAGAGTACTTGATTGAGGCATGTTTCCAATTTATACAACTCCTCCATTATGTAAACAAGAGCAGTGTAAGTGGAACAGTTCTCATCACTTAATGCAGCAAACCATTATAGAAGCCACTGCTTGGCTGACAGAGAAAGCTTCATTAACAAGGTATCTGGGTAGCAGCAATAATAAACAGGCTTTTTTGAATTGTTCATTACCTTTTAAAGAAATCTTCAAGAAAAAAGTTACCCCTTAAATATCAGATTGAAGAAAATACCAAGGGAGCCTTTTCAGCTCATTTGAAGTCTGAAGGCTATTGTACACATTTTTTAAACCTGATCAAAATTCAGTCTGCTATTTGTTACTAAATTATGTATCTCTGAAGCATAAATGTGTTAGCTTTAGAAAGTTACAAATTAGTGTATTTCCATACAGCTTGGGAAAATATAATTTTAACTGCTTTGTTTTGGGTAGGAAAAATATTGCTTGTATTATAAACACAGGGGAGCTGTCAGTAAACATGGCCAGACAGTTTTTTTGGCAGCAAGATTTTCAGGGCCTTACAAGCAAATTACTTAGAATTATTAACAGTATTTCATATAATGGCTGGCTTTATCAATTTTTTTATAGAAATACACATTTTATCATTGAATTGTTTATATGAATACATTTTATTTTAAGGTCCATCTTCTTATTCTAAAAGAAACTACTTTGACCCAGAATGTTTGCTTCCT
>VZTT01028623.1:39344-57372 GCA_013400855.1 Buphagus erythrorhynchus | reverse complement strand
CAGAAAAAAAATCTGCAAAGCAAATGTGGAACCTTGTTTGCAGCAAATATATTGACTTAAACCTACATGCCAGGTTAAATGGAAATCTCTGCTGTGAAATAGGAGCTCACATCAAATTTGGAACATGTCAGGCTATGGACTGATATTAGGACTGATGTTAAGACTGATGTATCATAGAATGGAGTGGTCCCAGAATACTGATACTCTTGAGTCAGAATTAAATAATCAGACTGTGATTTTTATCCTCACACCATGTATGATGTTATGCATGATGGTATGATGTCATACAGCTGCATTAATGACTGTAAAAATCTAGTGTGAAATTAAAAACAACTGTTTTTCTGTACCTGGGTGTTCAAATTCAATGGAACACTGTGTTTGAGACAGTCTGATTCCTGGTTGTTACTAGATATATTCTCTAGCCAAGAAATTTCAGAAGAATTTATTACCTGGGCAGTACTCATACAATGGAGAGAAAGATTCCTTTTGGTAAGGGTTAAATAATGGTAACTAACACAACAGGGTTTGTATTATCTCCCACTGCTGTCCAAGTTTTCTGGATATATCCTGAAGTGTTCCTGGCACTGAAATATCTAGGGATTTGTGTGTTTCTCAAAGCAAAACTCTGTTTATCTCTGTATTTATCCAGCATGGCTTGTAAATTTTCTCCTCAAATCTTTGACCAAGTTCATGAACTAAGAAGGTGGAATGGGAGTCAAGGCAGGGCAGGAGAAAGATCTGGGATGATGGAATCCAATAGATGATGACACTCAGCAAAGGAGATGGGCTTTCCAAGGAAATAGAAATAAAATCAAGTGCTTCTACTGCACTTCTAAAGAACAGGATCTATTTGTTATAAATAGAAAGTGCTTCTGTGGGCACTGTGGTGGTTCAGAAAGTGCAGCCACTAACCTGCACAGAAAGCATTTCTCTTATTTGAGGAAAAAAAAGCAGGCTGTAAGGCACATTTCTGAATATCCTATTGCTTAATAGCAAAGTAGAACTGAAAATGGTAAAGATGGGAGAAAAAGATGAGAAATTAATCAAGATTTTTTCTATGTGTACATTGGAACAGATTAAGATATGTTTACAGGGACAGGGAAAACTGAAACATGTTTGCTTTCAATTCTCTTTGTTTTGCTGTATGCTTCTTTTCACATATATTAATAGTCTTTCATTGCATTTTTGGTTCATAATACTTATGTTACCATGATAGCATAAACTGGCTTCAGTGAAGTTGGTGTTTGTACAAGGTCACTCACTAAGGGCAGGAAAAAGCAATTAAAGGAGTGAAAAAATGAGGAAAAAAAGACTCTGAGACCTTTTGAAGAACTGTTACATTTAATAAAGATAAAAAAGTCCCTCAACAAGCATTTGCCAGATGATCCCAGATTATTATAATGTGACCAAATAGCATGTCAAAATACTGTACACGTATTGCTGGATAAATCAGATGCATTTAAAATCCCTAGATATAATGAACCCCATTTTTTATCATAAATGCCTTAGTCCTCATCTGCCCACTGTGACTGGTAAGGAAATGTTTCATTTCTATTGCACAGAGAGCAGGTGAGGCACAATTATTTCAGGTGGGATATTCTGTGCTGCTACTTGAAGATGTTATGGTGTTAATGCATCTCCTCAGGGCAGCTGGCTAGAATACATTAATCTAGCTATTGAAAACTTTGTCAAAGGTGTTCTTTAATATATTCTCACCAAAGAAAAAAAGCAAACAAAAAAACCAAGCCAAAACAAACCAAAATAAAAAACAACCAAAACCCTAAAAACAACTAACCAAAAAGAAAAAAAAACAAAACAACCAAGCAAACAAACAAAAAAACGAAACTACCCCATTATATCTTACAATTATGCACTTCAGAGGCATTTTCAACCTAAAAAGAAATGATCAGCCTATTTTCTGTTTTAAATGCACTTGGATGATTGCAATTCAAAATAACTTGCTGTTATCCCACTAATTTCTTAGGTTNAAAAACAACTAACCAAAAAGAAAAAAAAACAAAACAACCAAGCAAACAAACAAAAAAACGAAACTACCCCATTATATCTTACAATTATGCACTTCAGAGGCATTTTCAACCTAAAAAGAAATGATCAGCCTATTTTCTGTTTTAAATGCACTTGGATGATTGCAATTCAAAATAACTTGCTGTTATCCCACTAATTTCTTAGGTTTTCCACTAAGAATTAAACACAGGATCACCCAAGGCTTTTACAGGGTCACCCAAGGGGTAAATGTATTGACTCTGATGTGACACACACCCCCAGGTGGGAATGGCAGTGCTCTCCCCACTGCCAGCAGCCAGCACAAAATAATACCTCAGTAAATAGAAAACACTGCCATTTAGATGACAGGCTTTTGAACCTAGACTAACTGTCATAATCAGGGGCTGAAACAGGTTACATTTTACTCATCATGTAATTACATTTTCTACAAGACAAAACCGAATGAGAAATGTTGTTAACTTGTTAACTGTGTCACCCTGTGCAGCAGAGAGCACAAACCCCACCCATCTCTGGCTTGGAAATGATGCTGCTGGTCCTGCTGGGACTGGCAGAAATGGAGATTTTGGGCACTGCAGAAATCAAAGTGTCCCTTGAGATGGGTTACAACTCCTGGGAATAAGGTGCAGTGTTACACATTTCACTGAGTTGTGGAACACTGCAAATTTAATGAGGAAATGGCTGAGGTCCCTGCAGAGTGAATCAATTGCCCTGCAAAGGGTGATTGTCATTAGGCAGCAATTCGGATTTCTTTTGTCTTTGTGAACCATGCAGACTCAAATCTCATTGAATAACTGGATACAAGTGGCAATAACCTGTAATGATTTTGACTCTTACATTAATGGACACAACTGGATTCTCAGAAAATTTCCTTAGGGTGAAGTTTTTTCCAGGCACCATCAAGATGGATATAATTATATTAAAAATATTTTTCTGATTGAACAATCAAACCAACACGATGATCAAGTTTTTCATGATCATCAATAATACAAAGTAATCAGTGTGATATTTTGTTCTACCACCTGGTAATTTTAAAAAGATCCTATTTATCATGGAAGTGCCCTATAGAAACAAAAGAGATTAAGCCAATAGAAATACTATAGAATTTTATAGAATTTTAATTGCATCACATTAAAAAAAAAGTTAGTCAAAGGGTTAAGAATTGAACAGAAAATATTAGTCCCCTCTAGTGTTTCTCAGTAACCTGCCAAATCCAGAAGTTACAATGAAAAGATCGTTGGGAAATTCTTTTGAAGGGATTATTTTCTCTGATAAAACATAAACTTCTTCTCTAAAATAATGTATTTCTGTTATGAAACCCTAAAGATGCATAAAGAAGAGAACTGGTTTTGGCTGTGAGTAGGTCTGGTACACAACTGCTTTGTAGTGGTTTGGACACATTGGGGAATCCTGATCCAACCAACCCAAAAAGCTTTTTGTGCTCCATAGTACAGAGGTTCCGATTTATTTTTCCACTTAAGTCAATATGAAGTCAGAAAGCCAAATGCAACCCTGGGTATAAATGGTGGTGGCTGTCAGAACGGGCTCTACCACCATTACAAGTGAGAGTAAATCAGAGCAGTCCTAAGGATGTAATAATTTATGCTGGTAACATTTACCTTAGGTGGTTGGGGATCATCATATACCAAAAAGTCGAGTTTTCCCCCAGTTTACATCACATTAATCATAGCTTAGCTAAACATAAAGATCCAGCTTCAGTTTTTAATTGCATATCAGCTACCAAACATAAAATCAGTTGCTATGGCTTCAAGCATTGCCTGGTTCATCTCTGTTCAAATACTCTGATTCAAGGAAAGGGTTTTTTTAGAAATCAATTACATCTTATTTATAAAACAGTCTTATCTATAAAACAATGTGGAAAGTCAGATTTAAAATAATTTCAAACTTCCTGGCAGTAAATAAAAGCTTAAGTCCAGCAAATCATTAGTTTATCTTCAAATTTAATAACTGTATCCGACACTGTGTAAGTGGCTTAAGGGCATTAGGGCTCTTAGTGTCTGTAAACTACATTTTTGGAACTTGATTTTAAATATTTATAAGTCTACTATTAAGAACAAATCATTTTCTCAATCTATTTCACTAACAGAAATTATTTATAAGTATATCATTAATTATTTATATTTTCCTGGTATTATATTTACATTAATAATTAAATGCATCTAATTATTAAATCATATAAATAAGATTTTGTTTCATTGATGAGTTGAAGTGCAAACAGCAGCTCCATCACTGCCTGTAAACATTTGAAATGAGATACTCTTCATTCCCAAGCCCTTTTACTTGCTAGAAGTCATGACACCAAACTGGTGAGGTAACTTCTCCCGCAGTCTGTGGTACATCATTACTGCACCTGGGGCAGGTTTGGGTTCTCCCGAGCAGAATGAGCTTTGCCCACCTCTCAGTGACCACCTCTGTGCTGCCTGATGACAATCACCCTTTGTAGGGCAATTGATTCACTCTGCAGGGACCTCAGCCATTTCCTCATTAAATTTGCAGTGTTCCACAACTCAGTGAGATGTGTAACACTGCACCTTATTCCCAGGAGTTGTAACCCATCTCAAGGGACACTTTGATTTCTGCAGTGCCCAAAATCTCCATTTCTGCCAGTCCCCAGCAGGACCAGCAGCATCATTTCCAAGCCACAGATGGGTGGGGTTCGTGCTCTCTGCTGCACAGGGTGACACAGTTAACAAGTTAACAACATTTCTCATTCGGTTTTGTCTTGTAGAAAATGTAATTACATGATGAGTAAAATGTAACCTGTTTCAGCCCCTGATTATGACAGTTAGTCTAGGTTCAAAAGCCCATTATTAGTCTATATGAAGACTTTTGGTGATTACAGTTCTTCAGCATAAACCTTCAGCTGACACAGTCCCACTGCTATTTCTGGTCCTTCCATTAATGAGGGATTACTCATTTCTAGTGATAATGTGCAGTGGCCCATATGTGCAACATTTTTGGCAGACAGACACAAAATCTTTGCATCTTTTGAACATGTGGAATGGCTATTTTCTGGCATTATTTGCTGGCATTAGAAGCAAATCAACCTTTTGAACATGGCACCTGAAGAACTCAGGTCTGGACTAATGAAATAGGTTTTTAAAGATTTTTCATTTTTTACATATTCAGATGGAATCAAAGCTAGTGTATATAGTCCTCCTGGAAGCACTCATAAGAGGTCTTTTCAACTTTTCTTTCTCTTTTTGAAGTGCCCTTGGGTATAGCCTAATTAATCATAGGCTAAAACTTCCTAGTAAATCACAAATAGTGTAGATTTTCCAAATGGTATTTTCTGTTGTTCATAGCAACTAAGCATCTGTTACAAATTGCTGCCCATAGTTGAAGGTAGACATAAAATGTTCATAAATGTTTATTATAGCACTCCATGTTTTCAGCACCAGCTTGGTATTTTCTCCTCAGGTCTTTATTTCTTAATCCTGATATCTTCAGTTGTCTGCTTTCATCATGGTTTCTTTATTCTTTTAACCTATTTCCAGCCATGCTGGTTTATTGCAAGATAAAAATAATGTCAATGGTTTCCCACACAAATAGACCCAAGGGAACACTTTAGGACAATTTGAAGTACAATGAGACAGAGCTGAGCTGATGCTAATTTATATGAACTTTTAATTTGAGGATAATACTAGAAGTGAATCATAATCTTCAAGGTGAAGAAGTACATTACCTTCCTAATTAAGCTGCCTTTACCTCACCAGTGAAAGTGACATTAATTAGTTGACATGCCTGTTTATCATTGTTTCCAATGCTATACAATCTGAATATTTATTTTCAACAGATGATGCCCTGGCAGAGTATTCAAACAGTGAAGAACATGCCATTGGCATAAGAAAAAAATCTAAGAAGGTTTCTCTGTGTGTTTTGCATTAGCATAGATTTTAAAAGCCATCCAGAACCCTATATAAATAAGCAAGCAGCAAGTCTTCCCAGTTTTCTGTAGCAATGCATCTGAAATGACCCTTGCTAAGCTCATTTATAACTAAGATGCATCTGCATGTGCTGTAAGTGCTGCATGAATTTGAAATACATACCTGAGCTTTCTGTATAGCCAAACTCTGTGAGATGATGTCATATTAATTCATATGCTTGCTTGTTGATTATGGGCCTACTAGGTATAAATAAAAGTGTTTGGTATTTTTCAAGATAAATTTATAGAATCACAGAATGGTTTGGGCTGGAAGGGACCTTAAAAATCATCTAATTCCAATGCCTGCCATGGGCAGGGACACTTTCCACTGTCCCAGGTTTCTCCAAGCCCCATCCAACCTGGGCCTTGGACACTTCCAGGGATCCAGGGACAGCCACAGCTTCTCTGGGCAACCTGTGCCAGGCCTCCTCACCCTCACAGGGAAGGATTTTTTTCCTAATATATAATCTAATCCCACTCTCATTTTGAAGCCCTTGCCCCTTGTCGTGCCACTACACGCCCTTGTAACGAGTCCCCCTCCATCCTTCTTGTAAGTCCTTTGCTTTAGGTAATTGCTCCATGTCACTTTACATTCACCCCTGACAATCTTGCTTTACTGTCAGTGTTTGGATCTGTCAAATGCTAAAGCCATAGACATGTGTATAAAATATTTTAAAGCTGGGAACAAGGGCAGAAATAGCAGCAACAGATTGGAAACTGTGCTCTCTTGTCAATAAAGATTTTGCTTCTCTGAACTCCCATCCAATTTTCAATTAAAATTTAATGCTCTTTAGCATGATTAGACAAGAATCTTAACCATAAGGCTGATTGACCTACATGTCTGAAAGGCTGAAAAATGCCACCTTACACAAATTTCACCTGATTACAATTCATGGTGGAACCAGTTATTTGCAAATTGAGTTCTGCAGACTCTGGACACAAGGGTTTCAACAAGTGATTTTCAAAGTCCATTGAAGCACTAGATGCAACTTATGTCATCTTAAAGAAGTGTGCAATACTACCAAGCTGTCCTTAGCTGTCAGAACACTTGCATAGTTTCTAAGCTTTTTTTTATAACCAAGGTGGAGGGGTCCGAATTTTTTGGTGGTTTTGTTTGTATGTTTTGGGTTTTGGGCTTTGTGGTTTTTTAAGAAAATTGATGGAGTAAATTTTAAACTGCAGATATCCTGAGGGTGGCATTGGATCCTGATCAAGTCTAAGTTTGAGGATAATGAGATAAGATAAAGTTAATTCTTAGTAGGACGTTAGTGGTACAATATTATGTATATTCAGATTTACCAATAATAAACACAGATGTGAAAACAGAAAAAATATTTCTAAGCTCTAGCCAAAAGGGAAGTACTGAAATACTTCAGATAATGTGGAGTGTGAAGTGTAATAAAATACAACTACAAAATTTATGAATTTAAAAAATTAAAACTTGTGACCTTTTTCCTTGTGTGTTCCATGTATGTGCTGATATCCTCAAGATGGGATGCTGAGACTCCTAGGTGTCATTTGTTGATTGTTGCAGGTACTGAATTGATATTGACATTAATTAAATCTGTGCTTGAAGAGTTCAGCTTGGAGACTTAACATGGCTAGAAAGAGATGCTGAAGGGATGCACTAACATACCTAGAGATACTAAGAAATCTCATAAGTGATTAATTCATAAACCTTCCTTTGCTCAGGATTAAAATGGTCACTAGAATTGTTTCCCAGAAGAAAATTCTCCCCATGTCAAATTGGATTTGGGGTGAGTAGGAAAGAAAGTTTCCCTTTTTCTGTAGCTTGAGAGCAATTACATGGATAACCTGCATGTCTTTCCCTTAACAAATTCTCAGCTGTTGTAAGGACAAGGAAATCTAATACTGTCTTTAACAGCACTTTTCTCCTACATTCGTGCCATAGGATCATGAGCCTGCTGAAGAGTACTGCTCATGCTGTGCTATGTGATATATGGGGTGAGGGCTGCTGGCTCATTCTTGTTAAATCATCTTTTCCTGGATAGCTAAACTGTTTGTCCAGTGGACCCCTTTCCATCCATGTGTTTCTGTGCTCTAGTATCCATGTCTGTAAGAAAGCCCCAGGTGAAAATTCTCCACAGTTTTTAGATTCAGAGATCCACTATTAATGTGCTGTCAGAACAGGATGTGCTGCTGATACTCCTGTATGCAGATATCCTGACTTTGTGAATTTTTTTCTTTTATATGAATAGATATCCACTTCCAGAAGGGGGAAAATATTGACTTTTTCCATATTTTTTTGATTCCTACTAAAAATTAGGCAAAGTAATCTAAATGTCTTTTTTAATATCTAAAGTTCCGTGAGTGGTAATAGCTGGTTTAGATCTCATTATTTTATCTATTAAGTTATAGTTGTTTCTCTCACAAACATTATTTTGCATTTATCAACACTCATTTTCCTCTGCCATTTTATCATTGAAACAAAGTATCATTAACCAATCTGTAAATCTTCCCACCTTTCGATTTACTACAAATAATTAATCATTAGACATATCATTAGAAAACTTCAGGTCTTCCCCAAGTTTTCTATGAAAACATTGAACAGCACGGTCCCCAGCACAGTTCTCTGAAGGGTTTGCCTGTGAAAACTGGCTATTCATTACCTAAATGTCATTTCAGGGAATCTTACCTGCTTAGAAATCCATGCAATAACTTTATTTTTTATACCACAAAATCATAGAATGTTAAAGGGTTGGAATGGACCTTTAAGATCATCTAGTCCTAAGCAGGGACATCTCCCACTAGACCAGGCTGGCCCAAGCCCTGCCCAGCCTGGCCTCCAACACTGCCAGGATTTGTGCATGTAATTTTACATATTAGAACATGGGTTCACCAGTTAAACATGGGTATAACAGGCAAATAGTGGGCTTCCTTCTGCCAGCTGACAACAGTGAATGAAAATTTGCAATGTTTGAGTGGACAGGTGAAACTTTCCATTTTTAAGGTGGAAGGGAATCTTTCAGTTCATTTGTACCTTTGGTAGCCTGGTGCATTTCTACCTTTGGTGGCCATGGCAGAGTTGCACATGAGCACTGGAGCGTTACAGGGCATGCAGGATGTGCTCATCCCTAGGCAGGGCTCTGAGCAGTTCTCTGAATTCCTTTTGTATACCTTAGGGCTCATAGGGCATTCCCAGTGGAAAAAAAATAATAAAAAAATCATCAAGCTGTTTGGCACACCGTGTTTTTCTGTGAGCTGGTAAGACAGTCCTCGGCTCCAGGAGACTTTTGATATATTGTGAGCCCAGTCTGACTGAGATTCAGAGTGCTTGGTCCCTGAGACATGAGCTCCACTTTGTCATTTTCTTTCATTCCAAGCTTGCACCTGGAGGACAATTTCTCAAACTCACACAATCTATAAGGTTAATCTAGTTGTATTTGTATGAATATTTCACATGATAAAGCACCTGTGCTTTCCTTGTAATCCCAAAGTTACCCAGCTGTTTTAAACTACTGAAATCAATCTTTAAAATTAAAAGCAGGTATGACACAAGACCACATAAAATGACCCAGAAGTCAGTCTGTTTCCCACTGAGGTTCAGTGCTTGTGAGCTCAGGTGAAAGGAGGAGGCACAAGGCTTTCAGCATCCCAAAACAGATCCTGGTGTCCCCCTCCACCCTGCTCCCAGTCAGGGGAGTCCAGTGGCTGCTCTCACCACAAACCTTCAGTGTGTGGCTGCTCGGGCACCAGCCACGAGCCACCACCCCACACAGGTTTCAGTGACAGGTTTCAGTGGGTCCAGGTTTCCTGCTTGTGTGCCAACAGTAGCTCCTGCCTCCCTGCTTTCACAGAATTATAGTAAAAGGATTCACCTAACACCCCATCCCCTGCCCCTGTCTCCTCCCTCCATCCCAAAGACCATTCTGAGCCTGGCCTGCCTTAGCATGAAAATACATTTATTTTTCATATAGTACTAGGGGCTTTCATCACAGACAATATTCCAGCTGTATGAATCCCTGCCCAGGGGTCAGAAATGAAGCTCACTCATTGCTGAAAAGGCAGTGGCCAGCAGGCACGCGCAGACAAATGCAACATGAAGCAGTAAAACAATAGTCATCCACATCATAAACAGGGATTTTATTTTTTTTTTAATGAGACCTACTAAAACCTGAAAACCAACTGATTCTTGGGTCTGTGCCTTGTTCCCACTTATTTATTAACACAGAGGTTCCAGCAAGTGCGGGAACCAAAAAGCTGATTTTTTTTTCTGTTGACAGCAGCAACATGCATCTTGCCAAGATTTTACTACATCAAAAATATATTTTAAAAATTGAGACTGTACAATTCAACTTCTAATCCGTTAGTTTATGTTTGCATAGACTTTCTTTACTACAATAAGGAAAAAGATTTATTTCTGGAGGACTGAAAACTGTGTTTCTGGGAAATCCAACTGCATGTAAATGAGAAAACAGCTCCTCAGGAACTGCATCCTCTCATGTGGTTAAGCAGGTGTGGAAGTTTTCCAAAAATGTTTTAGAGGCACTGCTGTAAATACAGAGTAGAAACGGAAAATGATTTCCATTTCATTTTCATGGGGAAAAAGAAGAAAAAGTTTTATTTGAATATTCTTAATATTAACAAAAATTCTCAATACTTTCTCCATTTAAAAGAAAATATAGTCAGGTACAGGCTACAAAGAGTTGGTTACTCTGCCATGAAGAGCACAGGGGAGCCCTGGCTGTGCCAGGCCCACAGAGGTTAAGGTGAAGGCAGTGACAACAATGAAAATTGTTTGTGTTTGGGCAGGGGCTCAACAAGGATCCCAGCCAGCCCCTCTCGGGTGTAGGATAACACTGACAAGAGAGAAGTGACTGCAGCTTTTGTCTGGAGAATCACTTGTGTGCTGCACCAGAGCTCAATCTTGTGCTGCTCAATCTCCTCCAGAAGAGCCTGCCCCAGCCCCACAGCCTGTTCCTAACAATGGAAGGGGGCAAGGCCTGACAAATAGTTTGGTAACTTGTGGTGTAAAAGGAGTTATCCCCTTCTCTGTGGCTTTACAACCAAAATCTCTTTAGTCAAAAGGTATTGGCATTGAGCACTTACAATCTTCTGTCTACCACGTTTGACCTGAGTTTCCCAGTTTGAAATCAGTGTTCCCTGGAGAGCAGCTACTTCTTTAGATGAGACAGATTTAAAACAGTAAATAACAATACATAGATTGCCTTATCTACATCTGACATTCCTGTCACTTCCCTACATAGCCGTGATTTAACCTTGCCATCATCTGTTCTCTTCAGGAGGAAATTACAGTCCATTCCTCCTCTGATATGTCAGCTTGGAGCAGCTGGCAACTTGTCAGCACCCCTTCTGCAGATGGACATTTTACTGCTGGGAGGCAATACCCCAGCAATCTGTACATACTCAGCCTTGACAAAATGACTTCATAACCAGTAGCCAAGGAGTTACTTTTCCCAGTGCTGTTTTGTCTGAGCATTTTTGCAGATTCATTGTTCACCTGCCTTTCATTAATGCAGGATCTCTAAAGCAATCCTCCCCATTGAAAAGAAGTAGCTGTAAGTGGTGGACAGGCTGCACACAAAGATCAGGAAAAACAAGGGGACATCCTGTCCTACATAGCTAAGGAAGTGGGAGTCTTAATAAAACAAGAATGTAGATGCTATATGCAAATCTTAATGAAATCTGTGACTTAAAATCACAACACTTTTTTAAATGCGGGTTTCCAAGTCTCATTAACTTTGAAAAAGAGGATTCATATTCTATTTAACTAGACTTCACATTGAGCCACTTTTCATTTACAGTATATTCCTAAAGGTAGAAGCAGCAGGGAGATGAAATGACTTCATTCACTGGAATTACAGCTTCTTTTATATAAAACGTTAATCGTTTTATATATGACAACCTTATGCTTAATGTTGCTAGAATACTCCTCATAAAACATTATTTTGTGAGTGCATAGACTCCCCTACTGAGCACATAACAGCTTTCAGTGGATGTGCTAATCCAGTTTGAATATATGTATTATTTAATCTTCATTAAGATGCTGAAGTCTATACAATGTTAATTATTCATTTTGCATATTCTTTGCACTTTATTGCAATTCATAATTTCCTTAATGAAAATGTAGTTTTTAATTATAACTGTAAAATTTGGATGAAACCTGCCTGGTAAGCATAAGCAGAAGTTTTTTTTTTAGTTTTGCTAAGATTTTAGAATAGTATGAGAGGGGAAATTCACCGAAATGGTGACAAAAGGCTGTTGAATGAACAACATTCAACCAAATATTCAACCAAGTAACACTGCACCATCCCCCAGCACAGGCCATGGGAGCTGCAAGGATCAGCAAGGACTCTTCTACTGACATTTGCTACATAGGGAATCTCAGAGCCTGAGAGCACAGGGTGAATTTAATCCAGCATTCTTGGCTCCTTTGCATCAGCACCAGAATCTGGTATGATTCTGCAGGTAGTGTCATGCATGTTTCTTTGAAAAGGTTTCCAACAGGATAAGAAGACTGCCACACTACAGATTAAAAAAAAATACTAAGTAGAATCAAAAGAAGCCATTATAGTTTCAACATCCTTAAACAAAATGTATTAAAACAAGTGAAAAAATTTAGCACAGAAATAGAAGAAAACAGATACTGAGGGTCACTTTGAGATTAGGATGTCTTTTTTCTAATATAGCAGGAAACTACTTACAGTAACAATTTTAAACTACTGCTGATTTTGACACAGAATAGTTTTTAAACTACAGCTAAGTGTCAAATTACAAATGTTCGACATGCTGAAATGACAGAAAGTGCATTTAATTGACTATTTACATGACACAGCAGAATAGCATATTCTAGATTCTGTGGGGTTTGTTTCATTTTGAATATGTGTATTTATAAGTGGCAAAGTACTCAAAAATGACCAGAGAGAGCACAGTATCAGAGATATATGTGCATTAGCAGGCAAATCATAGATGTGTGCCCTCTTGTCCTTTTCATTCTTTCTGGGGTTCTGGAGAAATAAAACTCAGAAATAATTACTTAGGCTTCATATTAGTATCCAGGGAAAACTAAAACATATATGATCTCATAAAGGAAACCTCTTGTGTCTTGCCAAGTGTGTTGCTGCAAACCTTTGCCATGCCAGATTTAAACAAACTTTTGATGAAAGCTACTTGTGAAACCACCAGGGAGGAAATCACATCTTTTTAGCCTGAAAGATATATTGGCAAATATGAACTGCCACACGAGATTTGATATGAGCTGCAACGGCCGCCCCTCATCTCTCTGGATTGTCATGGTTCAGTAGCTACAAATCTTTGGTCAAATGCTCTGTGGCAGATCCCAGATGACTCAAGGAATATATCCTTTCTCATTAGTTATGTAGTCATGAAATGACCTTTAGAATAATAAAAATTCTAATGGAAAAAAAAAAAATCTATGTCTTGGGATATATTTTCCCCACCTAGAATCTGACACTTCAGGATTGGCTTTCAGAGCCACTCATGATCCTACTCATGATCTAAATCCCTAAATGGGCAAAATAACCCTGTTTATGAAGCTGCCTGTTCTCCCCTGCTCATCTGGGACTTGCTGAGCCAACCAGATCCCTTGGTCAATCACTGCCAGTCAGCAAGGGTGAGCTGTGCACAAAAGGCACCAGGAGAGGCTGAGCAGAGACAGGAGTGTGGGAAATAGGCAGGCAGGTGGATTTGTCATTTTCCTGAATGGCAATTGTAAGTGTCAGCCTCCAGACTGCTTCCTCTTGTTGGGATTCATTTTTCCATGAGATCTCTGCTGCATTAATCTAAAATCGGCCTGAACTTTCACCTCCATGACATTCCAAGAGTGGGAGATCATTACCCAAGGTTCTTTGACCTTTTTGTTGAGACATGTGTCGTGTGTCCACCCCTTACAGCCATTTTACATTGCAGTTTTACACATTTGAAAGGTGGTGCCTCACGAGATTTTTGCACATCCAGTTGTAATATCTTGCAGAGATGATATATTAGTTCTTTGCTCAGTTGTGTCTTGTTTATTTTGAAGTATTTCCAGCAGAGGAAAGAAAGGTAACCTGTATTAACAGGATGTATGGCAGATGTGGCTGGAATATGTAATTCTAAAACCTTTTTTCATAGTGACATTAATGGTTGATATTCTTAATTTTGGAGGTTTTTGAAAAAATATCGCCATTCCTTTGGTGCCGCATACTTTCATAAAGCTGTTATGACATTTAAGAAATTAGCTGTGAATAAATCAAGGATGCTCTGTGGAAGTGCAGAGCAATTGGGACTGTAGTCATAAGCAAATAGCAATCACTGACGTTATTGCTTGGACTATTTGATTTAGTGGAGAGATTTTTGGCTTATGTGTAATATCTGAAGTATTCTGAGTATTGAGTGATTTTTAAAGTTAATATAGAAGCTCAAAATAAGAGTTTTAATACATTTCGCTTTTTCTATGTTCTAGAAAACTTTCTTTTGTCTTAAGAGAGTTTGCAGTCCAAGTATACAATTGGTCAAATGAAATCTGTTGTGGCAGAGGAATTTTCTCTCCAGTTTGAAAGCACTTGTATTTAGAGAGAGAGAGAGAGAAAGAGGAGTTTTGCTTATTACAGTCCAATTTACTGACAAGGAGGTGCAACCTAGACAAAATGGTGTGTTTCACTAATATCCACCTTAATGAAAGTTTTGAAATCTTTTTATATGTCTTCCTTACAACACAGTACTATTATATCACAATTCCCACACATGCTTAAGAGGCAAATTTAAAATGCATTTTTAAAGTTTCTTTAACAAAACCATTTTGTTTCTTCTTTAAAATTTATCACTTGTATATATCCTTTTCAAAGATATCTCCAATTTGCTTTTAAATAGGAATTATTTTCCTCCTGGCTGTCTAGCACAGCCTCACTGCACTGACTTGACCATGGTTCACTAACAAATCAGAGTGCCCTCTATGAGAAACAACTAAGTCCCAAACCCTCCAAAAGGATTTATTTTTATATTATATTCAAGTGCTCTGTCATCTGAGACTAGCATTAGCTAAGCTGCTATTGTTTTACTTAGAGTCACACTTGATAACCATATTTTAGTCTTTAAAAAGCTATAAGATAAAACTCAAATGTTTAAAACAGTGGTAATAAACAAAATATGAGATTTACAGAAACTGAGGGTGTCTATGCCAAAAAGTTTCATGATTCTCAAGGAAATAGTATTTCCTTAATTAAGTTTTCAAAAGCACTTAAAAATATTTCTTTATTGACAAATATATGTCTTTGTCCTGCTAAAAAAATAAATATGAATATGTAAAAACTATACTGAAATTATGTTGAGATAAACAACCAAAAGCAAAGATTGTATGATGAGGATTCTGCAGTCTGTGCTGTTTTGTTTCAACAAGTACATGCTTTACTTCTGTGAAGTCCATTGGTTTAAAAATACCCAAAATATTTGAGAAAATATTGTGATGCATTTCAATTGCTTCTAGTTAACTTTCATCTTTCTACTTGTATTTAATCTTTAATGCTGAATGATTGATTGACACCGGAGTTCTACATTAAAATCCTTCATTCCTCGGAGGTATTGGTTCAGTTGTAATTTGGAGCAGTCCCAGGAGGGGCAGCTCAATATTCCTATCTATTGGAACCCTGAAATAACCTGATAATGTCTGCTTTGTGGCGTGGTGGGTGCAGTGCAGCATCATGCTGCTACCCAGATACTTGAGGTTTTTCTGTACAGATTTGAAATCCACCCTGTCTGAGAAAAGATGCAATGCAGAATTGCTGTGCTCATTATCTTGGAAGGGCCTTGGCAGTGCTGCAGAGGGGTGTGGCCAACAGACTGGCCAAGAAAGAGTAGAAATAGCAAGGTTGAAAGCAAAATGGCTCCCTGCTTTTTCAAAAATTAATTGTAAAACGATTCAGTGAGAAAAGGAGTTGAAACACCCTATCACTGCTCATGATGATAAGAAAGTCTTGCAAATAGGCCAGGAAAAACACAGTAGCTATCATCACAAACTACATAAAAATGCCAGTTCTGTTCAACTCTCCAGACTACTGTCCAGGAGGTGGGACAAAGCCAGGTGGAGATTTGCTTAAAAGCCTTTTTAATAGAGAGGTTTGACTTTGCATTAAAGACTTTGTTAACTGAAGGGAATGATGAAATAATTCATGCTCTTTTTAGTAACATGAATAATTTGTAGATGGCTCACTTTAAAATTCATTCACCATTAAAATAGCCTATATCCTCACAGTCACATAGTACATATGTCTTCTCTACTCCATTTGAAAATATGTGTATAACCACGAGTATAATTTGAAATTTGGTGTCCCTGAAATGTAGTCACCCAGTGTACACTTAAATTGGGAATATCAGATCACTTATCTTGGTCAGACCAGTGCAGTGCACACAGATACAAGTACAGGCCAAAGTATTTTGCTTACTCAGGTCTACATGGGAAGTACGGGATATGTGATGCAAAGGGCCAGCAGCTGGGTTGTAGAGTTTCCTCAGACCAGTTTGGTTCCAACTGCCAGCACCACTTCAGGTGCTGTCCCAGCACAATTGGTCTGCTTTAGTTACCACACATTCTGCATTTTCTCTGCAGCACAAACCAGAGCATGAAACCAGGGATAGTTTGGACACAGACCTCAAAAGCAACCCATTCAAACAAAATTTTGACATCAGCACTCACCAAATTAAATTGTTTCTTGTTGACCACACACGAGGATGCTGAGAAGGTTCAAAATGAGCTCTGAACTCTGGAGTTTGTCCTGTGCTCAAAATACAGGACCTTTTCCTTGTTAACAAGGAGTTACAGAGTTAAAATTTGGCAGAAATTTTACTGACTGTTATAGATACATAACGCAATGGTTGGCTCTCACAATTAAGGGATGAATATTATGTGTATGTTAAGAGAAGTTTTATTGATGTACAGTTATGTTATTGTGATTTGTTGTTTAGACATGCTCTGTTCTCCCCACAGTCCCCTTCACCCCCTGTGTGGTTGCCAAGGGACAGCCTTGGTAGCCGGGACATGTGGAGGGAGGGCGTGTACCTGTGCCCCTTGCATGGGGCCCTTGGGAATAGGGCAGGCTGGTTGCTAAGGGGCGTGGCATGACAACACCTGACCTCCAATCAAGTTGAAAGAAAGTGATCTCCACCAATGGACAGTGAGGAAGAGTTGACTGACAGACTGTGGGAGGGGCCAGGGTTGCCAAATGCACCCCCAGGGGTATAAAAGGCAGAGCAGCCATTTTGTAGACGAGCACATGGCGGCTGATCATACGCTCCCAGTGCGCTGTCCCTTTTTCCTTATTCAGTCCTTTTGTTGTATTTGTTAATGTTTAATAAACCTTTGAAATTTTCAAAGTGAGCAGTGTTTCTCACACTGACAAAAAAGGGAAATGCTTTCAGGAGAACACACATCCAGAATGGGTGCTGTAAACCTAAGAATCACTATTTAAACATGACGTGAGAATGCCTCTTAAAACATTTCTTACATGAAAGGAATCCACAATACAGATAACCTAATGGACTCTTATTCCCAAATGAAGGACAGATACATTGACAATTGAAAAGGGACAGATCTCCCTTTGGCTTTATGGCTAGAAATAACTTGAGTTACTAGAAGGCAATTTCAACTGCCAGTTCCACAGCTGTGGAACTCCATTGCTGTCAGAGAATGTGGCTGTTGCACCTCTGTTCTCAGCCAATTTTGCAAACTAATTTTTCCTAGTAAAGAGAGTTTAAGCATTTGAAAATAAACTGGGAGACAGTTTTATTTCCANAGGCGGGTCAGATATGGGTACTCTGTAAACAAGTTATAGAGTTCTCACTCATACCAGCTTGTGCTCAGCAGGTATTTGTTTTCAACAATGACTTGAACTTTAATAAGCTCATACCCATACTTTGTGCTGTGTTGCTCCCAGAGATGAAAGATTATGATTAAAATAGCAAAGCAAATCGCAGAATTTTAACTGCCATTCAGAAGCAAATTTAAAGTTTTCCTAAAATGGTTTATGCTTTTTTTTTCTTATTTGTTGTTGGTTTTTGGTTGGTTGGTTGGTTTTTTTTGTTTTT
>VZTT01028623.1:16062-38852 GCA_013400855.1 Buphagus erythrorhynchus | reverse complement strand
TAATGGTTTGCTTTGATTTCCTCAGCACTATTTTTTAATTCTTTTATTATATTTACTTTTTCTCCTGTTCTTTTGGTATATTTTATTTGTGGAGCAGGATATGGGATTCATTAGAAATGTGCATATTGGAACAGTTCATACAGTGCATATTCTCTGAACATCAACCTGGATTGCAAGACATTGCCAGCTGTGCAATGTTCTGCACAATGCAAGTTACAGCCACACGCTCACTGTGCTTCAGCATTGCTAGCAAAGTTGTTTTGTTAACATTAATAACCAATTTAGATTTAGCATCCTGTTAAAAATAGCTGTCACTGCCAGGTTCTGAAGCACAGTCAAAACCAGAAGCACAAAGGCCACACTGACACTGGATTAAGCAGAGGCAAATTCATAGACTTCAACTTCTCTGCAGTTTTTACCCATTGAAATGAAGGTCCAAATAAGTACTTGCATATTAATTGGAAGTACTCCTGGTATTCGACTGACCAAACCCAGCAAAACTTGGCTGAAATTGTCAGTGAAATTGGTTTGTATTCTTTTTAGGGAGTTTGAAAAACTTCTTCACCATAATTAATCTTTAAGATCCTGCTGATAGTGATAAATTATGCATGTAGCTGAAAGTAGAAAATGTAGAAAAAAAATAAATAACAGTTTAAAAATATTCGTGTATGTTTTCTTGGTTTTGTTGGGGGATTTTTTTTATTTTTTTTTTTTTTAGCAAGTATCTGGTTTGTATTAACATTTGAAACCATATTTTGGAGGTTACTGTATGTGATTGCCTGTTTGGAGTAAACTATGTAGCAGAATGATGTTGGAATATGCTATTAGAATCATACTTCTAAAATTATAACATTATTCAGTGTTTGCTAATGAAATTGAACTAAATACTGAGTACTCAGTAATACTGAACTATTACTAAATACCATCTGATATTACTTTTGCACTGGAAAGAAAAGTAGTCTTACTGTTAATACTATTAATACATATTGATGGGTAAGAAATCGAGCAGTTAACTGGAACAAATGGTTGGCATGGTTAAAAGGGTCCTGTTTCCATGCCAAAAAGTTCTTGAATACCTGTAAAGGACTCGTTGGTTGTGGCCATGCCCAAAGGAGCCAGGAGATCCTCGCGCCTCCGCGCTGTGCCGCACGCGGAGTGTTTGAGTCAGGGCTTGGTGGGGATGGGTCTGACACTCCTTAAAGCACAAACTTCTCTGCTGCTGTGGGGTGGGGTCTGGGTGTGTGCAGAGCTTTGACTCTTCACGTTTTGAGCATTACTTTCGTGGCAGGACTGGCTGTTCCCTGTCCAGTCCTGCAGCAGCGGAGGCACCGCTGGAGTCTGGGGTGAGTGCTGGAGTTTGGTGCTCTGGGGGTTCCCCATTTGTGAGCAGAGATGTGTGAGCTGGCTGGAACCTCTCGGAGGAGGCCGTAGCCAGGGGCTTTCTCCAGCAGACAGTAAATGAACCCTACTTGATCCACTCCTGTACTGGTTGTGTGTGAATGTGTAAATTGGCTCTGTGTAAGCGCTGCTGGAGAGCTGAGCCCAGGCACGGAGGGGCAGCTTTGGAGCTGTGAGGTTTAACCATGAGGATGGGTTAGATATGCTGAGCTTGCACAGAGGTATAGGTGTTACATATGAAAAATATCAGCCTGGGTAGATTTCCTCAATGATAATTTCTGATGTTTATTTCTCCACAAACACTTTTAAACTTTCCCCTACTCTCACCTCACCCTTCCTGATAGTATCATTTTTAGGAAGACAAAAAGACTTAGATGTGTGGTTTCCAGAGCAAGTATAAATTTCAAATCAAAGGTAAGGATTTGTCTTTAAATCACCAGAAAGGAATTCTTCAATGTCTAGTTTTTTTGGGGGTTTTTTGCGTTGAAGATATGCATAATAGAGAGGTTGAGTTCTTTAATATAACATGGAAATTAACTAAAAAGAAGAAATTTTACTGTCTCTGAATTTGCATTGTATAATTGCATTTTAATGAACTAACTTCATTTCATAGACTTTAAATGAATTTGAAACTAATAGCTGAACCCTTGCCACATGGTGTTCTCATTGTGAGCT
This sequence comes from Buphagus erythrorhynchus, assembly GCA_013400855.1. Classification (NCBI taxonomy): domain Eukaryota; kingdom Metazoa; phylum Chordata; class Aves; order Passeriformes; family Sturnidae; genus Buphagus; species Buphagus erythrorhynchus. The sequence continues at coordinate 36,779 of VZTT01028623.1, read as the reverse complement.
CAAAGTGAGACTCTCTTACGTACAAATTATATTCTCAGTTTCAGTGATGAAAGGATACAATAGCAAAAATTGCTATTGCTTAAATTGAAAAAATTATGAACAAGTTTAATAGTTAAATGCAATACAGAATGCTGCTGTTTGATGTGTTCTGTTTACATTCAGTTGCATCTCTGTTTCTATGGACCAGAGTAATTTGGAAACAATCAGGAAAACTTTTAGGTAGCCCTGTTAAATTTGGATTGTTCTGCCCCTAGAAACTCGGTATGTGTGTTGTATGATGGCATTGCTGGGTCTCTGCCAGGGTATGAGGAGGCACCAGGTTTGATACCAAAACATTGCGCAGAGCACTTGGTTTGGGGGCCTTAAACTAAAAAACCAATGCATTAATAGTAGAAAATTTAGTGTACTGCACTCCTCTCGCCAGGAGACTGTCAAAATATGATTGCTACTGCTTTCATAATGGAGTGTATTTATAAGAGAAATACTTTGTATGGTTACAATTTGACTTCTGTAAACCAGCTTTCACAAGCTGAGAGTTGAGAATCGTTCAATATCCACTGCGGATACTTGATTTTACAATTTCCTGGGTTTCCCTTGCTTGCTGAGTCACCAGACTTTCAGCTTTGCTTTGAGATATCCACAGACACACTTAGGTTAAAAATTAAGTAATCCTTCTGATTTTTATAAATTGTGGGATTAAGTTTTGCTAGGTACAGTTGAAGGTATTCTAGTCTTTCATAAGTCACTTACTAATTATAGGTGATGTCATTAATTTTCTTTTGAAGGGACATGTTTGTGATTTGGGGTTGGATTTTCCTGTTTGTATTAGTTTTTACATTTTACTGCATATTATGCTAAAGCCTTGTTTTAGAGCAAGTGTCACAAAACATCTGGTAAAATTCAGCCAGTTTGTGCTGACTCATTCTCTGTGTTATTGAGAATACTAAGTTGCCAGAAAGGAAACATGAATAAGAATGATAAGATTCAGTTTGCAGATGCTTATATTGATCATGTCTGATAAAATCTTGTATTAAACGGCTTTCATGGTCTTTGATTTTTAAACTCGGTGGCACATCTCTATCTCTTTTATGAGATCTAAATTAATCTACTTATTAGGGGGTTTAGAAAAATGCAAGTTATATTACAGAAATAATCGTATGCCTCTGGTATTTATTTTTCTCATTACCAAACATATCTCAAACACAGTAATACTGTACCACAGGAACATAGGTAGCTCCTGATGTTTTTATCCCCGGGTAGCTTGACTATTAACCTAATTGCCTGACTACTTAACATGTGAGGGGAAGAAAGGGATTTTGAGACATAGTTTAAAGTTCTTTATAAATAAGAAGGTTGCAATTAACAATACACACTTTAAATGTCTTGGGGTTATATAACTAGCTCTGCTCTGATGTATAAGTACCTCTCAAATAATTAACAATGTAGTTATAGGTACAATCTCTCACTCTTCCAAATAAACTTTTTTTTTCTGTCTCCTGCCTACTATCAGCTTATAACAACTTTGTCAGTAGAGTTCAGCAGGCTTGTTATTTGTGTTTCAGAGAAGGAATTATTTAGGGAAATCTAATTTAAGGAAAGCTAATTTAAAGAAATTAGTTCTGCAATTAGAAATGAAAGATTTGTATTTCATTCCATGCTAGTTTTTGAAGTGCTCTTTGTTGCAGTGGTACACTTTCATGTGTAAATTGCTTTGATATATTTGGGATAAGATTCATGTCAATCTTTCAAAGCCATTTCAGAAGAGTGTCACAGGTTTTGTGAAAGACAACTTTTCAGGTTACCACTGCCCTGAAACTTGGATTTGAATTACTGAGTATCTTTATGAAGCAATTCACATTAATTAATTAATCATTGGAAAATATATTCATGAATACTTATACATTCATAGTGATTTCATGTTTAGCACTTAGTTTAACAAAACCTTATGGAAACAAGCAGCATCCTGAATATCAAACTGATGGTGTGTAAACATAAAGCGATTGCTAAAAGCATGTGGATTGCTGCAGGTTGTCTCAGATTCAGTGTACAGTTTATGCCTTTGAAGGACCATAATCTTGTATCCTGAAGGATCTGCCCTTTACAGAAGTGTGTAATTTGCTGTTTCAGACCTTGCCAGGGCACAGAAAGCAAGCTCAGAGGCTTGTTGATTTTGAATGGCAAAGGAGAAGTTCTTTTGAGACAAGCTTAAATATGTGCACTAATGAGATACAGGAGTTACAGTAAGGGCCCTTAATTATTAAGAAGTATGCTGACCTGAAGTAGTTATATTTTTGGTAACAGGAGACTATTACATAATGGTTATATCAGCAAACATTTTTAATTTAACTTCCTTCATATTCTTCAGCGACTTATTTTTGTGTAAAGAGGACCTTACAGGGCTGCTTCTCCTTCCTCCTCTTCTTACTGTAGCTATGCTGTTTAATGGGAAATTCTTAGAACCTCCAAAAATTCTTAACAGCAATGCAGAAAACCTAGCAAGGTTATTCTCTCTGCTTTCTCTGTAATACTAACAAAAATTATGGGAGACCAATTACAGTTTGATCTCTTCTCACACCCTGGGGTGATCTTTTTGGTATGACTGGTGTCTGTTTAGCCTTCAGCATCAGAAGAGAATTCTGGAAAGCATTCATATCAGCACAGATATACCTCTCCTCACACACATCATTCTGTTATTTTAGTGTGTACATATTGGTATGTAATAGACATCAATGCCTAGAAGGTTCATCATCTGAAATGTACACATGGATCTGTTCAGATTGCAGTATTCACCAAATGCAGTATGTATGACCTGGGAATATTTCATAGTGGAAGTGGTGTTTTGGTAGTGGTTTGTTGTTTGATTTTTTTTTGTGTATTTATTTAATTAAAAAAAGCCAACCAAACAAAAAAACCAACCAAACAAAAACCCCTATATAACATCATTTACCTTTTGTAAATTTCCCCTGTAGTCAGATTTGGTAAGTGATATACCTGAACTTCCATCATTCCTGGAGAAAAATCAGCATGAACATGTCATGTTATTGCTGGTGCTTGTTCCTTGTTCACTGTACACGTGTAACACTTTGGAGCATAAATGAAAGTTATAAGCAAACACTTCCAGGGCCAGGATCCACTAAAACAAATACAATCCATGCCAAATCCCAGCACATATGCATGTAGCTAGAAAAGATAAGCTTTAACCCCTGGCTTAGAAATCCAAATAACTTTTGGGCAAACTTTTTAACTGTTGTCACTGTGGGAGATGTCCTTCATTTTGGAGTTGCTCTCACCTCTGACCCACATGAACTTGAAGTTGGGTCACTCTGGCTATTGTAATTATTTATGGGAGGAAAACTGAATCATGGAGCTAAAAAGTTCTAGAGTGTTATTGTTGGGAAAGAACAATATTAGTACATCAGTTAGAAGTGATTTGGGTTTAGAAGCTTTTCTCCTTAGGTTGCTTTCTCTGTTCAAGAACTGACTTTAACAGTTTAAAGTTTATAAGTGGTAATAGAGCTAAAATCCTGCTCACTCATTGAAGAGTGTGTTTCAATTCTGACTCTGTACTAATGTTTTATGATGCGAGTCCATTTTATATTAATTTCCAGTAACTGTACTTGCAGTTTCAAAATTGAAACTTGAAAAATTGTGGCAAAACGTACTCTGCAAGTATGTTCTGAGTATAATACACTTGGCATCAAATTGCTATTTATGTATGAAGAGCAAACATTCTGTAAATGAGTTTTTCTTAATTGGTTTTCACCAAATTGATATATGGTTGAGTTAACTAATCTGTCATCTATCACTAAGCAGTACTTCTGTTGTATTCCATCTTTTCTAGTGTATGTGAGCATGTATATGCTTATTCTTTTCAAAGTTTTGATAGAAAAATAACATATGGGGAAAAAATGTATGTTTACATTGGCATGACCCCAATTTCAATATTTAATTGAGCTCCTTTGTGCAAGACCATGGGTTCTGTGTGAAATTTCTGCCCCCCGATTTCTGGTCTCACATTTTTTCTCTACTACAAAATAAACATCTGCATCATGGTTTAGTAAATGCGTAATTTGGCAACTCAGTGTGAAGGAATACTATGAATTTATTTCTAAAGAAGCATTGCTCTAAAAAGTTTCAGTCAATGAACAAGTTCAACTGCTTAAAATACATAACTCCTCTAAGTATATACGACTAAATTTTCTGTATGGTCTATGAATGTCCAAAGGCCTAACTCTCTCCTGTAAACATTAGAATCTGTGACTTTAGGTGTACTTTTGCCCAATAAATTCTTTCCCAACACCCAGTGTCAGGAACACAGTATATGGTAGATTTATGAAACTCAGCTAAAATGTCAAGACTCTCCAAACTGCTTCTGGTTCCCTGGTTGGCTAAAACAAATATGGATGGGCATGGCTGGGTGGAATTGGAGGATCTGAACTCCCTCAGCAGTGACCTTCACAAAAATGTAGAGAGGAAATGCTTCATACAGATTCTGCCTTTACCAGGTAAAGCTATTTTGGGGATTTTGCAGGCCCCTAGGAAACACAATATATAGAAAATTCTAACATTTCTGGGGTGAGAACAATTAATATAGTGATGGTGCCCAGACCATGTAATACTTGTAATTGTTTGGGCAAAAAATGTGGACAATCATAGCAGGCTAAAATCTGTGGGCTGTTAAAAGGAGCTGCAATCCCAGCTCACAGGTGGTCAATGATTCCCATTTGTGCTTACTGCAGCTAATGGAATTAGATTCAGTGGTGATGCTGTTCACCTGCAGCCTAGTATTGGTCAAGTTAATAAAAGTCATTTTTTAATTCATTAAGTGAATTGCAGACAATGATTTTTAACTATAGTAACCCTAGCAAGGGAGTTTCCAAACAATGCAAAGGAGCAGGAAAAAGTGTGTGAGAATTGTGTGGTTGGTCTAGTGAGAAACAATCACTTAGATCCAGATGGCACAAATTATTTTAATCTTTAAAAAAATACACAGTGCAAAGACCAAAGTTGAATGGAAAGGGTGCTTGTATAAAAATAAAAGCTCAAACCACTTTGCACTTCAATTCAGTAATAGACATATGAATGTCTTCTTTAGTGGTAGGTGCATATATATCTTTTTTTTGTTTGTTTTTTGTTGCTTTTTTTTTCTGACCAGAGAAACAAAAGCAGCTTAGAGAGTTGTGTGATGATACCCTCTGTATCCAGTAGCTGCTGAAAAAGAGCAAGGTAGGACTACATTTAGCTAGGTAATATAGGACACACAAACAGATAATCAACTTAAATTCCTGATGTAAGTGTGTCCTGTTGTTTAAACAGCGCATTCTAACTCTGGAAAAGAGACACCACCCTGACAAAAGTGTATCTGACAGTTTCCTCTATTTAATGATAAGTAATGCTGTAAAAATGTTTTCCTGTATCAAAGGGAACACGTCATTTTCTCTGCTGTGTAGCATTATGAATGGCATTTAGTTTAAAGTTTTCTGTCTTTTGTAGCATTCTCAAGTGATTTAATTTGCTCAGTGCAAAGTGAGATGCTATCATGACAGAAAGTTGCATACTTAAGTGGCAGATTTCTTTTTGCATTGAGGGCTTAATGGGGATTTTGGAAGAGAGTTCCAAAATATTCTGTTTCATGTAAGATACCATCATTTGTAATCACCAATGTTGAGTTAAATAATATAATCAGGAGCAAGGGTCACTCACAGTATATTTTATTTCCATGATGCAAATGGTGAAGTTAGTACTGTGATAAGCCTTGTCATAGAAGTGACTCTGCAGAACCATGTAAAATGTGCTGAAACATCATGGAAAGGTGGTAACCAACTTGATATCATCAGCCCATTCTTGGGTCCATTTTCATCCTTTCCTGTTTTTCATTTTCCTCACAGTACCAGTTGTTTTAATGAAAGAAATTCTCTTTTCCTGGTGTCAGTCTTGGAAAGCTGTTTAAAATAGGAGCATTAGAAAAACTATATTTTGTTGTTAAACATAGGGAGGTAGTGTTTCCTGTAGTTTTAGTTCTCATTAAATGGGAGGGTTTCTGCTGGCTTGCTGCTATTTCTCCACACTATTTCTTTGTTTTCTACCTGGAAAAAAGCCAAAGTCAAGGCAGATATAAACATGTATACTTATATTGCCCCACTTTTACTGAAGCAATTCCTTGTATTAATTGTAAAACAGAGTAAGATGTGAGGCTACATGTAGGACACGCTTTCAGTAAGTATAAGGCATTCTGTAGTTCAAAGAATGATGAAAGAAGTCAACCCATTTTTTGATGGATAAGTTCCTACACTCTGGGAGGAATTTCCAACAGTAGTTGAGTACCTAAAAGGTCCTTTACTGTCCCTATAAATATAAACATATGCACCTCATATGCATGCCTGCTATTGAATATAGTATTTGTGGTTGAATTTGTAGATTCAGAAAAAATACTGTGAACACTGTAAATTCTTGCAGCAATGAAAATGGAAGGTTGTTGTGTTTTAAAGTATTCAAACTGTCCTTTTCAAAATGCTCTGCTATTGTTTCAAAAGGCTGTGCTATTCTCAGAGTCCTCAAAGGCATGTTGGTGTTTCTGTATGCTTCAGGATCCAGTGGGAAGAGAGTTACCTAATAATTACCCAGTGGTATTTATTCTTCTGTCTAAAAAAGAATTTTTAAATGTGATAAAGGTTTGAATTGATTTAGGTCATTAGTATTTAAGTTTTATTAAATAGTATTTCAATATTTTAAGAGTGCAGAACATATTTTTTAGCATAAATGTGCATGCTTATTTTCTAAAATGTCAAATATCTGTGCCACTCTGGGGGAAAAAAAAATCAAATTTCTATTAAGATATGCTGAATGAGTGTCCCTGTTCCCAAGCAACGCTCTTCACTGGTGTTTGCATTACTTTAGTCTGTTTCTAAGAGACAGTCATGCACACATTGAATGCAAGTACATGTATGACAAAATGTTTTCATTAGTGTGCTCAGATTCACATTTGATGTGATAGGAAGCAGCACTTTGCATTAAGCATGTGATGCTTTCCTTTTCCCTTAGCACCCGTGGCAAAGGAGGCACACCTGGAGTGAAACTGCTCTTACCTGTATATACACTGCTATATTCAGTATAATAATTCTCATTCCTTCCTCTCCACAGTATCCATTCTATGTGTCCTTTTGTTCTTCTGCTACTGTTTTTCCAATAATATCTCCAAATTATCCAATAGGGCCTGCCTATGTTGACCACTACATTCCCTTGAAAGTCTGGAGATTGTCAGAGGTTTATCTGTGCTCATTTGAAAGAGGATTCACCTCTGCATCTAAGGATATTCATAGATAAAAACACTGCTGCAGTAGATCTGGCTGTATTCTGAAATGAGGAAACCCTGAAAGACACCATTTGGGATTATTGCATTTTTGTTATTTTAAGCCATATCTTGACTCTATTCCCATATGTATTCCTAAAGCCCCCAAAGCCTCTTTCAGTCTTTGATCACCAAAACTTTGTAGATTTTGTGTCTATGGCATGGGAAGACATTCCCTCCATCAAGGACAGGATCTTTTAGAATGTTCATCTGCAACTGTCATGAATTTCAGTCATTGAAATACAGACATTTGTGTACTTCAGTAGTGCCTGCAAATCAAGGGTACAAGAGTGGAGTTGTGCATTTCAGCAATGACATCTCTGTACATGTGCAGCTTCCTGGCATTGCTAGAAACACAATTTCAAGTTCACCATTATGAGTTTGAAAGATCTGGGACATGAGCACAGCCATTTATTTGTATTCAGAGGTTTCATGTTCAGGTTTACTAACAGAAAATAGCCTGCCATGTAGGACAGGGGCCCTACCTTGAGAGTCAGGATTTGTAGGGTTTGCCACTGTGTTTCATATGGAAGTGTAGGTTTTAACATACTTGTATATCTTTCTGCTTGGCTGGAAGAAGAAATACTTCCTTACATGTAAACAGAGAAAAAGAACTAAGCATAGAAGATAAAACATAAGCCTAGATAAAAACAAACTTATCTCTTAAAGCGAATCTGAAGACATATAAACAGAGATATTGGCTAAAAAGACCCTTGAAAATAGTCCTTAGTATACCCCACCTCCCTCAAGCAATAAGAATTGTCCTGAGAAGTGTTAGTTTAAACTCTCGTCCCTAAGTATTCAGAGCAAATGCTTTTGCTCTGATTCTTATGATAGGGGTGCCCATTGTGTAAATTAAAGGGAAAATTCAAATTATATTATACCTTGCTAGAAGATAAAAATAATTATGGACCAGAAAACATAATAATAGTGATGGAATTAAATCTGAATATCCTGGAAATGCAGATGGACTCTACAGCTATAGACCAGCACAGAGTAAGGAGAAGAAAAGACAGCTGGCTTCAGGAGAAAGTCTGTAAATATTACCTCTGAGTTCACACAAGATTAGCTAAACCAAAATCAGTTACCCACCAATACAGTGTAAAATGAAAAGCCTTTCAGGTTTAAGGGGGGAAAAAAAGGGCAAAATTCTTGTCTTTTTTTCTTGCCCATCTCTGCCCACTTTCAGCTGAATGGGAATTTTTTCTTAATCCTGAACACCTGAATATTTGCTTTTTAGCAGCTACAGGCCAAGTTCCACACTGCAGCCCTGGCTTCCCTCAAACACAGATCCTCCTTCACATCCTGCTACATTTAAAGTGCTCAGTGTCACCAGCAAGATTTCAAGGGCTGCAGGTTCAGGTCTCAGGCTCTGCCTGTATAAGCTGTTTCATAGTTTTGCTGTCAATGATAACAGATTTCAAAAGACAATTATCAGGAATATATAATGTCTGCGTTTTCTTCCCCAGTGATCTTTATTTTGAATGTATTTCTTTCATAGTATTGATATTTAATTACAAATATTAATCCCTTTGTGGGTGTATACTATAGAGCAAAATTTTAGTTACTCCTGTTGATATTATTAAGAACCGCCTCTATTGGAAATACAGTCAAAGGATTTGAGCTTCTTTTTCTGTTTTTCCATTTTCTTTTGTATGAAAATTATTACCCTGATTTTCTTTTGTCTCACTTCCTTCTGTGAAAGAAAAACCAGAAAGAGACTGGGCTTATGGATTCATCCAATGTTTTCTTAGTTGTGGGCATTCACTTTAAGTGTTAAGATGTAGAGGAACTGATTTAATTTCATACATAGGTGGTGGTTTTAAATTTGCCAAATCTGAACCTTGCAGCATATGGTCCTCAACTCCTGTGTAGACTTAATTGATATTTGACATTCATGGCAGGCAGGGTTCCTGCATCCACCCAGCAGTGTGGAATGCCAGCTGTTATTGTGGATTTACTGCCTTGTAAAAGGCTGGGGCTTTGAGGGAGGAGATGAAGAGGTGAAAGGGATGGACTTGTGGTTTGCTCTGGGTTTTTGTTTGTTTTGTTTTTTTTTTTTCTTTTAAATTGAGCACTATATTATTTTGCTTCTTAGGAATAGATAATAGTCAATACCATTTTAGGTTGATTTGAAGAGTGTTTTTGAAGGGAAAAAAAGTTAAAATGGAATTAAACATTACTACAACATTATTTACAATTAAACATATAACATGTTTAACATATAAACATATATGTTATAACATATAAACATATACCTATACTGAGATATTTAAAGAAATTAATTTTAGACCTAAATTTAATATATAACATGCAAATATGGGCATACAGCTAAGGATAATAGGCATACAAATAGATGTATTTGCAGATATTGCTTCAAAGAAATTAATAAAATTGAGAATAGCAGCAGCTACTTTAACAGTCATCTTCTCCCCCACCTTGTTTCCTTTTCTTCCTTGACTGTAAGGGGTAGAGGAAATGAATCCTATGGTGTAGCTCTCCTCCCCTACATTTCGTTCATGTATTTATCATCACAGCTCTGCCTATTTGCCTTATGACATAGAATAATAAATAAACAAGAAATGGAAAACTCTCCCAGTCTTCAAAGTCTTTTTCTCTCTCTCACATTCACACAATTTCCTTTTGTTTCTCTGTTCTGTGTAAATTCCAAATATGCAATGCCTTGCCACTTTTGTCCCAGTAATAACTGTGAGCATTATACTGTTTTATATACAAAGGGCTGAATAATAATAATAATAATTTTAAAAAAGCTTTGTTTTCCAAGGTGAATCAGCTCTCTGTTAATAGTTTGAGATATTTTATATCTCAACTAGCATATTAGCTGTATGTATAAGGACTGACCTCAGAACTATTTCTTCCCAGGCCAGTGAAAATGTCCTTTTCTCATGAAGGCAAGTTGCTATGCAAAATGACAGATCAAAAAAATTAATATAAAAGGCATGTGACACATCTGGGAAGAGAGACATTTAATCATTTGTTTCATGAATCAGAAGTGCAGACAGCTGGTTGTGCAATATTTTTTGCAAAATATCTAAATGTACTCAGGTTAAAGCACTCAGAGAATGCAATTTACCTGGTAATGCTAGAGAGAGGGAAATGAGGGGATTTATTGTGGAGTTACAGTAAGCCTGCTCACTTAGCCAGGCTCTCTTTGCTCTCAGATGTGGAGTGTCATTGGAAAAGGGAGAAATCTTGTGAAAAAGAGAGAGGCAGAATATTCTTGTGGTTTCTAAAATAACATTTAGAGCCTTGTTTTCGCCTTCATGCCCCTTGTTCGGGTTTGTTTGCTGAGTAAAGGCAAGAAACCTATCCCTACTCTCCTTCCTCTGGTGTTTTGTATGGTGGAGGAAATACGAGGTTGGCATAAGGCAGCTGGAAAAACTGGAAGGAGACTTCTTCAGGCATCAGGCATGGTTCTTCATGAATTCTAACCGTGCAGATCAAATTCCTGTTGAATTCTTGAACTACTCCTTTGACTTCACTAGGATTTAGCTTGAATCCTATGTGAAAAGGATGTTTCAAGGGTGGCAGCTGTGCTAAATAGCTTTCTCACTCAAATTTTACAGGTAATGGCCCTTAACAATACTGAGAATATGTTTGGTTACATGTTTACATGATCTCGGACACACACGTTGTGCACTGAAATGGTTGGCAGCTCAGGAGATTTTGAAGAAGATGATGTTGGAATAGCTTGCATTTAAGGAAACATTGTGGCTTCCATTAAAATAACTCTTTCCCTAACTATTCCATGGTTTTAAAGGAGGTATATGCTGTATAGATTGTGGGGGGTTGCAAGTGGGGTTTTTGGTATTGTGAGAAAACATGTGTTGATCGTGTAACTCTGCAGGATAGCAGGCAACCACGGGACAACCTGTCTAATGGAATTAAATTTGGACTCTTTCTCACTTCTATAGAGTTATCATTAGATGTGCGTGATGAGAAATTGCACTGCAGGACAGCTCTCATGAAAATTCAGATGGCTGGCAGGTGATTCACAGATAGCTGTAAGCACAAGTGATTTGAAAACAGCAGGTGAACTTCCTTTACAGCAGTTTGCAAAACAAATTTGTTGAGAATAAATTTCCATTAGAGCTGTTTAAAGATTCTGAGAATTTATCTGGGATTTTCCTGACCTTGTGTTAAATCATGATTAATAAGATCTCAGTTTTAAAAGAGCATACGAAATTTCTCATACCATCTAAGCAAGGCACTCATTAGTAAATGAAAATGAGAAGAAATATGTAGCCTTTTTCATATGCTAACATTCCCACTTTGGATCAAATCCAAGTGAATATTGTGGCAATGCAACTTATTTTAGCTTTGTTGCCAGGTGAAAAAAATTTGGCTTGAAATCAGATTAAGTATTTATTTGTACTGAGACAAAATACCCCCATAGTTTTGGAAAAATACTTGTTAGTGACCAATAAACCTCCACTGAGTCCTCCAAGGTACATTTCTCCCTGTGAGAGATGCAGTGAGTCCAACCTATAACTGTTTTTCTTTATTCAAATGTACAGTCCACTAAGTCTGGTGATGGTAGTACAGACCTGTCTTTGAGCTGACACTTAAGTTAAATGCTGAAGGGTCACAGCAGCACCTTCTACACAGCCAGATGTCCTAGCTGAGTTTTGTTGTAAATGGGAAAAGGAAAGTCTGCCTGTCTGCTGGAAATCACAGGAGTATTGCAAAGACCTAGCCCAAAGCAAATCAAAATTACTGGATGAATTGCTGAAGAAATAGGATTATAATAAATGACAAGAGAATCTTATGTTAAATGAAAGTATCAATGGATTATTAATCCTTTTTAATAATGAAAACACCAGCACAAATCAAAGCATTTAACTAAATAATTCAGTTAATGGATTAGTTATTTCTATCACTGATGTCAAATATGTGAACAGATTACCTGTTTTGCATTTAATAGATTGTGACTTTTTTTTGAAGTAAAAAAGAGTGCTTACTGCCTTCAAGATCTTGATTATAATGCAAGTACAGCAGTGTGTACATTTTAATGACTTACACAGCAGAAAAACTGTCAAACCTCACAACAGCAAAATACATCTCCACAATGATGAGAGAACTCAGTCTCCAGCTCCAGATGAGATTTTAAGCTCTGGCTGAAGGAACATAGAATTTGAATGACAAATCAAAGAAAGCAATGCTTAAAGCAAAGAGGAAATTGTAGGTAACAGGCTATAGAGAAAAGCCACATTCAAATGAAACAAAACACATATGATTGAAGAGGACAGATAAATGAAGACTACAACAGAAGAGAGGAGCAGGTCAAATACAATGAGTTATGGGAGACCTTGAGGAAAGAGATCAGAGAGGACATTAAAAAAATAGATTGTCAACATCATATGGGGTACTCTCAAATGAGAGAACTACAAGAGGATAAGCAGCGTTTGATGTGGAGGTACCAGCAGATGTTCTTTCAGAAAGACAATGATTACACAGTGTGCAAAGAGAGATGGAAAAGGAGCCCCACAGAGTGCTGAAGAGTGTCACCAGTGACTTTTTGCATGCAGCACTAGAAATACTCAGTGCAAGCATCATCGATGGCTTCCCATTAGAAATGAAAGGTGTGAGGAATAGCTTCCTTTTTTTTTTTTCTCCTCATTTCTTCTTGCCACTTTATAGGATATTAAAAGAAACAGAGTTAAGTCAGTTCATACTACAAAGGCTGAAAAAAACCACCTAAAAATGCCTGAAAGTAACACAAAGGACTGACAAAACCTGGCTATCAACATACAGAAGAACTTGTTAGAGATTGTAATATGGATCACTTTGACAGAGATGCTGCTGTGTTGCATGAGCAAAAGGAAGGGCAGTTGGCAGCTTCACAGCTTCATTGAGGACATTTTCAAAGCAAGTAAAAGGAGTGTAGCTTTGTGTTGCATTCATAGAAACATAGACTAGTTTGGGTAGGAAGGGACCTTTTAAAAGTCATCTCATCCAACGTCCCTGCCATGAGCAGAGAAATCTTCAGCTGGCTCACGTTGCTCAGAGCACCATCCAACCTGACTCTGAGTATTTTCAGAGATGAGGCATCCACAGCCTCTCAGGGTAAAACCTGGGCCAGTGCTTTACCACCCTTCTTCCTTATACTTAATCTAGATCATCCCTCTGTTATCCAAAATCATTACTCCTTTTCCAGTTATATCAGACTATGCTAAAATGTCTCTCCCTGACTGAGTACACACAGCTGCAGCAAGGTCTCCCTGGAGCCTTCACTTCTCCAGGCTCAACAACTCCAATTTTGTCTCCATAGGAGAGGTGCTCATCCTTCTGATCATCTTCATGGCCTTCTCTGGACCCATTTCCAAAGGTCCACGTTCATTTCATGGTGGGGACCCCAGAACTGGATGCAATACTGCAGGTGGGATCTTGATTGCAGATGTAAAGTGTATTATAAAGGGCTTTTTGTCAATGTCCCTTAGTAAAGTAGAGAGTAGTAAATAACTGCTCTGTCTCCAGCATTTATGATTCAGTTTAGCCAAATAAGTGCTTTGTGTTCTACAACATGATTATGGGGTGGAGTTGCAAGGGGAGAAAAAACATAACAGAATCAATGACTAAACTTGAAAAAAATCAAGTATTTCAAAGGTAGATACCACCTGGCACCTGGGTGTCGGAGTATCACTTAAAATATAGTAACCCTTATGAGAGTAGTGAGCTATAAAGAAAAAGTATCTCAGTGAAAAAGTTAGTTTGCATGTCTTAAGTTTTTAATTGGCATTTATATGAGTAATATGAGTAACACAGGAGTATATATAATGAGTATATGAGTGTATATATAGAGAAGATATACATACATGGAAGTAATATGGGAAAGGGAGAGGCTTTCTTTGTATTTACAATTAATATGAATTAAAATTGAGACATTCTACACTTTATACTCTGCAAGGGAACTTCTTTAACACAGGGAATTTAATGTGAGAGTGCTTTTGAAGTGGCTTTTAGTCAAGAGAAGAGTACTTCAGCATCTCATGGGGAAGATTGTCTTCATCTTGCCTAGTAGGTGACACCTGGCTGATGTCTACAGATTGTGATTTAATTCTGTCTTTATTTGCTCTAAAGAAGCTGACCAAGAGAAGTGTTTTCAGAGGTGCTGTGGCACTGTCCCACCAGGGCACTGAGCTGAGCCGTGCCAGGGCCCCGTGCTGGGGGAAGGCAGCTCTGTTGTGTTTCCTCACTGATCATTACATCACTCTCAGCACCCAGTGCCTTCCAGTCATGCATCTGCTAGCCTGACTGGCATGTGCCACCTGGGGTTCACACTTTCTCTTCCATCTTTGCAAGGTGAGAACAGCATTTTGGGTTTTTATTTTGTCATAGGTATCCAGCTGTCTTGAAATAGTCTACAGATGTTAAAATGCCCTTCATCCTTTTTAGGGGTATGCAGGCACCTAGACTCAAGTTTCAAAGCTCTTATGATAATTTCCTATTATGACAAAAATAATTTCTGATAAGTTTTAGTTTGTTTTACTTTGGTTTGTAGATGTTTCTAGGGTCAGGCAGGAACATTACTGATGAAATTCTTGAATTATTGGATCACATCACAAATTAAAAGTCTTGAAGTATATCCAGTTATATATACCCAATGCTCTATTTTAGCATTGTTTTGTGGAATAGTTTATAATAATTTTAATAAAGTCCTAAGCAATTTTTTCACTAAATCTGAAGTCTAGGGATCATAGTGAGATAATAATGCTTCTATCATTCTGTGTCATCCTGTCTTTTCCTGAGAGAGATGAAACCTTCAAATCAGATTGAAGCTTTTCTCTTACCAATATCTTCTGTTCCTCTAGAAGAGGCATGGATTAGTCCATTCTCAAGGTGAAAGAAAAGAAGCAAAATTAAGTTACAAAAGGTTGTGTAGGAAGTCTGATAGAGTGCTCGGAACAGACCTTGGAGTTACAGGACACATGTTTAATCCAGTAGGTGACACTGCCTTGTGGAAATTGCTTAAAATCTCTTTACTTAGCTAGACCAACTGCAAATCTATCTAATAAAGCTTAACCACCCTTGTGAAGTGCTTTGAAGCCTACATAGGAAAAAGTACTATGTGACTACGAAGCCAAGACAGACTGGGTTTTTTCCTTCTGTTCATGAGTAAACAGAAACAAAGATCTGAGCGATTTAGTGTGACTCAGGGAGTACTTACTGACTATGAAGCTGGAAGATGTCAGTCTTCATCTGGAGTCTGATGCTTTCAGATGTTTTGTCCTGGGAGAAGAACTGTCCTGACTGCATATGCAGATAGTTTTAGTGGTGAAGTTGTGCATGTTTTTAGTTATGAATGACCAGAATAGCAGCTCTACAACTAGGAATAAGTTGGGCTAGCATTACCTACTTGTTCTGGAATTTAATACCACTATTATATATTGCTGAAGGTGTCTCTTTTAGAATACAAAAGAAATTGAAGTAAAGGCAGCTTTTAAGGCTGTGAAGCTTTGCTTTCTCAGAAAGCCTTGTTGAAGAGCAAGTGCACGTAGCTGTCTACCAGAAAGGACATTGCTTCACCTGTCACACCATGCACATTTGAGCATTAAAACAAGGAAATAAATAGGTAGTATCTTCAGAAATTGTACACTAGGCACAGAATTATTCCTATTAAAAAATTATTACATATTCATCATACACAAGAAAATTACCTTAAAAAATACTCTTTACTTTGGGTCAGGTGTAACATAATACACTGTGGTAAATGATATGTTATAGAGACTGAAAAGGGGAAAAAAAACCACTAATCCAGATACAGCAAATTTAGATAATCATCAGGTAAACTCTTACCTCAAATTCAACAGTACATTTCTCCTGTGTTAATGAAAATATTTCATTTCCTCTCTTCATGTCTGTTTATACTCTTCCAATTACTCCACTGCAATAAGCACACCTTATCCACAGGCTTCAGAAGATCACCTCTAGCTCCCAGCATGTTGCTTAAAGAAAGCAGTGAATGGTAGTGTGTTAATAAGAGAAAAAATGTGTTATGACTTGTATTTCTCTTTTTAAAATGTGTGGGCAAATTATATACAGTATTACTGGAAATAGAGGATATAGGGTTGTCAAGCTTTGAAGAACTGTTAACATGTGACACTTGTAGCATATATAATAACACAAAACAGAAACTTTCTGGAATTTCTTAATTTCAATTTGTGAATGTTAGTCATAGATTTTTTTCCTCCTTGTTTTTACTGTATTTGGCTTACTTTAAAAAAGTCTTGTAAGGAAAATGCAAGAACTAAAAGACTAGGAGAACAATGTTTTTTGCCTATTTAGCAATAGAGAAAACAGTTTATGATATGCATATCTGCTTATGCACAATCTAAAATTTTGATCTGCCTCTAAATTAAATATTAGCAAAGCACTAATAATACCAGTGAATTCAGCACATTTTCTGTTACCAGATTGGAACACCATAACATTTCACAACTGGGCTGAGCTTTAAGTAGTGTGTAACATTGAGAATATTTTCTAAAGAAGTGTCACTTTTCATTTGAGACAATGATGTGGACTGGACTCTGCACCTAAGGTCAAGTGGTGTGAATTTCTTACCCTGTAAGAAGTTTCACAGGCTTAGAACTGTTTCACTTTCTGCCCACCTCCTCAGTTCTTAACAATCTGATACTTATATGACTGGTCACAGTGTAAACTGTGTTCTGTGACTTAAAACTGGTGTACCTTTAATCACCCTGTCATTTGAAAGTTACCCTGTGCCTGTAGATAGTACTGTAAAGGAACTGAATGCTGAACATGATTGTGTAGACAATCTCTGCTTCTTACTCTGTTTCCTTAATCCTTCCTCTCTAATTAAGAGATATAATCCTATTTAAATTTTCCTTTCCAGTTTTAGAGATCTATTGCCATGTCTAGTCAGTATTTCATCAATTTATAGTTTATCACTATTAAACAAGATTTGAGCTTTCATCTTAAAAAAGGTAAAACTAGATATAGAATTGCAAACAATATTGGAAATTATTTTTCTAATTGTTACTGAAGTTGTGTTACCATTTACCACTTTCTTTCTTTTTTAAGAGTAAAACCACATGAAAGTGATTGTTCTGCTTTGTGGAACACTGATAGGAGAAAAAGATTGTGCTTGGCATATATTTCATGCTATCCATTGCTTTCTGTCACAATTTTAAGTCACTGAATAAGGTGATTGTAGCTATTACTGCCCTCTTTAAAGATAAACCCTTTCACAATAATTTTGCTGTAATACAGTATTGTCAGAAAATGCAATATGCTTTAACTTCATGAGAAAACCTCTCTAATTGGAATCACTGGACCTTGACTCACTTGTCACAGCTTTATTCAGGGTTAAGGTGAAATCTTTAAGAAGCCTGATTGGGTAAATTTGACCATGTCTTCTCTTAAAGAGGATGCATTCATATGCAAGATCTTTCTGCTTGAATTTTTTTTTTTGTCTTATACTATGTGAGGAGAACAATGGGCAGGGAGCAGCAAGGAAAGAGGTAGATTATGGCATTTGAACAGTCTGATATGTTACAACTTAGCATTTAAAATACAGAAAAGGTAAACAACTACTCTTATGCTGGAAGAGTTAATAAATATCTCAAACTTGGGAACAGGTGGGGGAATTGCAACTAAAGCCATTGAGCTTAATGAGAATTAG
Source organism: Buphagus erythrorhynchus (assembly GCA_013400855.1). Lineage (NCBI taxonomy): Eukaryota > Metazoa > Chordata > Aves > Passeriformes > Sturnidae > Buphagus > Buphagus erythrorhynchus. The sequence goes on along the minus strand of VZTT01028623.1, from coordinate 18,768 downwards.
TCATGCATTCTGATTGTTCAGATATTGGATGAAAGACCTGCAAGGCAAGTGCTTTTCCTAAGCTCCTAAAGTCAGGATAATAAATAGAAACAAATCATCTTCTAGTGATTAGCAGACATTTATATAAAGAAATCATAACAGAAAATAATGACAGTTCCGTTGCAGTGTAGTGAAGCCATAGCTGAGACACCCATCTGTCTATTTCATAGTACTGCTATTACTATTATTTAGGAATTCTGGCAGCTGGTCTCTAATGTTTTCCTAAAATATGAATGAATCAAAGGAAAATCAGGTCAACAGGAAGTATGTGGGTTATGCTAGAGTGGTGGAAGGTAGGCAGGAAGAGGAGCAAGGCTCAGACGTAACTTTGCCTGCCTCAGGTTTCTCAAGCAATTAATGTTATTAAAGATGCAATGTATAGGCTATGTTGATTTAATAGCACAAACAGATTATTGAACCTGTGGTATGCAGGAGGTCTCTGAAGATAGTGGAAAACTCCTTGAAATTAGCAGGTCAATTACTTTACGGGTGGGTATTGCCAGAAAAAAAAAATAGTTGACATGAAATGATGTGTAGATTACACTCCTATGATTATTGGCTGGAATAACTTTTATCTAAAGGCTCCAAAGCATTGATCAGCCAAATTTTTATGTTGGGCTCAGACTCCTAATTTACATATTTAATTTCTGGCAGATTTCTCTCAGTAACTTGTGCATATGCAACTCTAAGAATTTTAATATGTTCTATCATTCTAATGTAAAAGAACCAGATCCTTACTTTTTAAGGGTGTCTTTCGTTGATTTTTAGAACCTTAAGTGACAGCTTACTGCAAAGCTAAATAAAATACTTGCCATGGTACAATGTTGATTGCATTACATCATATTCAGAAAGCTGGTCTCAGAAGACCAGCTGTCAATGGCAGAAGAATAGCTGTTACCTCATTTAAAAAGATGTTTTGTACATAGATGTTGATGGCTTGGTTGTCACTTTTGCTTGCGTGTAATAGAGAGCTCTAGAGAATGAGCTTTTACAAGGTCTAGCTTGAAAAGGTTTATTTAGGCTAACAAATTATTATTAGTTTTGACTTCAAGAGTAGTGGTAAATGGGGGGAAAAAATTATTAAAACTCAAACCAAACTATAAGCCTCGTTGCTTGTTGAAAGTGTAACTAAAATCTTTGCTGATGCACTATGTAACTCTTGTGTTCTTAAGCAGAGGTTTTTTATGATAGAGCTGAAGGAAATGGAAAAACATAAAATCAAAAATAAATTACTAGATATTAAATAGTTTTTATTGCCAAATCAGCAACACACGCAGCTAATGGGAAATATTTTCTGCAGGCAGATGGGATAGTCAGATCGCAGGAGCATAAATATGAAATATCTGTTAAGATTCTTTTTTATGCATTTGCATATAAATATAAACATCATTAGTAGGGGCTAATTGCCCTGTAGGAGCTACAACATGAGCATTAGAATCTTCAGGATTGCTGTTTTTTGTTGGTTTTTGAGGGGGGTTAAGTATCTCCATTACCCATCATGTTCGGTACTGCATGGCTGCAACGGATAATTACAACCATTAAGAATCTCAATCACAAAATCAAAACCATTTGGACTGGCTTCCAGGGCCGCCCAGCACAGTAAGTAACCATTGTTTTGCTCATGAATATTCATAAGGGTACTTTAATTTGACTTCCACAGTAGGGGGCTTGTAAAAAGCTCATCCACAGATTAGCCCCTACTGAAGATTCAACATCTAAGGTAACAAGATATCATACATGATGAAAGGCTTTGTGAAAAGCAATGCATAAAGCAGACATTTAGGTATTGTAGCTCTTCAGAAGAAAAACAGTAAAAAGGATTTCAAATATTTAGGTTTTTCAGTTGTTGTAGTGACAGAAAAGGTCAAAGATCTATGCTGCGAAAGGCTTGGTAAATGTGGCATATTGCTGGACAAAGAGCAGTTGAGTCATCAATGATGGATGCTGTGGACTTGTATATAAGATTTAGGAATCTGTAGGGTGCATGACAAAGACAGTGTTATTAACACAGTGGTGTCAGTCAAAAAACCTACAGGTGTTTAAAATATTGCTGTATTATTTCACACTTGAGAACTTGAATGGTGTTTGATTCAGTCTTAAGTTCAGACAAACCCTTGTTGACATTTAAAAAACCCAACCAACCAAATGAAAACCCCATATTCATGACATTCAGATGTTTGTTGCTGTGGAACAGAAATATTAAACTACATATTAGAAATAATACAAAAAAATCCCTCTGGAAATCTTCCTAATTTAAAAAATATATATACCCAATATTGTCAAAAAATTAAGAGCTCATTGTTGAAGTACCACATCTGCATAACATAATGTTAGGGGTTGAATTTTCCCTTTTTCTTTCTGTGGAATTTTTCCCATTGTTATGCTAAGTATTTGGGTCTACACCCATAAGCTCAGTTAACAGTTTTCTCTTGAAGGGGGGAGGAGAGGGGCAACACCAGAAAAGAAGAGCTGAGGTGAGGGGCTTGTGCTCTGGCTCGCTCTCGCTCGTCTGGCTCGGAGCAGGACGGTCGCTAGAAACTCCGCTCTGCCACGCTGACGTGGGAGCTGCCTTCCCTGGCTGTGGGATCCTGCAACCTCCCTGCTCAGACACTCTCCTGCATCTCCTGCCGACTTCAGCATATCCTTTTGGAGCATCAGGACTGACCC
>VZTT01028623.1:1088-15914 GCA_013400855.1 Buphagus erythrorhynchus | reverse complement strand
TATATATATATATATATATATATATCAGTAAAGAGCTGTTATTCCTACCACCATATCTCTGCCTGATTCCGAAAATCATGGTAAAGTGAAGGGAAGAAGGGAAAAGAGGAGAGGTTTATACTCTCCTTTCAAAAAAAGAGGCTCTTGTCCCTTTTAGCAGATACCTGTCTTTCAAACCAAGACACATAACACTTAGCAAGCTTTTACCATCCCATGACCTATATGCTGTGGGATTTGGAAGCCACTGACTATTACCTGGAGTGGACTGTCAGGAAATCATGAATGCTTTTGCTGGTCTTTGTTTCCTTCATCTGTCTATTTTCCAACTCCTCTGTCTTTCTCTGCTTCTCTATCTATTTTTCTGTTCATTACTCCTGGCATTTTTTTCCCTGTCTAACACTGAACACTTTCTGATATTGCTTTAGAAAAGATCATTGGGTTGAAGAACTGGGGACTTTGGCCAGCAGTGTTATTTTCAAGCAGATCCTCCTCATCACATACAATCTAGCCAGTGCCACATGGTGAATTCTTCCCCCACCTTCCAGTGCTGCCTGACAAAGTGGCCTCTAACCTTATGAAACTGGAACTTTGTGGTTCAAATATGTGCCAAGTCAGGGAAAGAACTTCCAGCAGTTGAGGAGCAAAGATGAGAGTTCTGGACTGCCTGCATAAGGAGGCTGCACAAAAATGCCTGTGAGCCTCATATAGGGAGCCCAGCCCAGTATGGCTGCATTGCTATGGGAGCTAAATAAAAACTGGAAGATGTGACAAACTGTTCATATTAAAGGATATCATTCCCACAGCAAAATTAGAAGTCTCCTTGAAAATTTCTATTGGAAATCAGCAGTTGTAACTATAGATGGTATTAAAATGTGTAGCAGCTTGTCTGACTGGCATAGGAGATAACACTTAAAATGGAGCAAAACGTGTTTATGTAAGTGTTGATAAGGTGTATATCTGCAGCAGCAAGGGGCTGAATTGCTGATTGGGAAGAGTACTCCTGGTCTTTAAGCACTGTGAGACTAATTCCTGTGAAAGTTTAAAGCTTCTGTCTTCACTAGAATAGTATGAGGGGGGGAAGTCCTTCAGTCCCATCCACTGCAGTAATTGGCATAAGACACTCCTGCTCTCCTGCCAGTGTGAAGTTCAAAGAAACTTCAGCGTTAATTGGATGTGCTTCATCCATTCATGAGCTTGAGTATATGCCAGATGAAGTACATCATATGCAACTCTGTGTAGAGGGGATGACAGCCCTGTTCCTGTGGAGGGGCACCAAATAATGTGAATCTGAATAAACTGGAAAATCTGTTTAAAAGTTGCAGTATGCCATGATTAAAACCAAACTGTAGTAATAGGAAAATGTGTTGTTTTTTTTTTAATTCAGAATTTTTAATCACTCTGTGTCCAAAATTATTCATTTTCTAAGGATATAGCTAATGGGTCCTTCATGTAGCAAACTCAGCAGACTTTCATTTTGCAAGCATGTGTGAGAAATCAAGTGTTTTACACACAGTTCTGTTTGAAACAGGAGTATCTGCTTACAGCTGTTACTAACCACTTCTTTCAGTGAATGTACTAAAATACAGCCTTAAAGGCAATTCAGCCCATACTTGCCCATTATCCTTACAATTTCCTCCACTGTTGTAATAATAAGAAAATAATATTCAAGCACATGGCAGCTGTGTGTGGAAAAATATGGGAAAGAGAGCTGGAAAGAAATAAGACTATAATGAGGTTAGAGCACTGTCAATAGCCATAGGTTTAAAAAGTATATTTATAATATGTTAATTGTATCCTATAAAAACATTTCAAAACAGTCTGCTGCTTCAGCATCCTCTAATGGCAGAACATCACAGAACAGGAAACAACCAGCAGCCTGGTGTTTATCCAGTCTTGATTTGCAAAGTTCGTTTGTGCTACTGTGAACTTTGTCCCAGCCAGCTCTGGGGGGGTTTTACTAAAACCAAGTCAGGGCAGTCAAGAAGCAAAATGTGAATGTCAGATCAGGCTATTTATGTGCAAGTTAGGGACTAAAATATGTTTAACTGTACACACAGGTTAGAAATTCTCCACTAGTCACTCAGAAATGTACCAAACACTTGATGCAGGTTTTCTGAAGATTGTATAACGTGAAAGTCATATGTAATAGAAAAACTAGTTAAGTTCTTTTCACTTGGTATTCTGAAATCTGATTTCAGAGATTTGGTAATGTCAAAACAAGTTAGACTTCTATATCAAAATAAGCAATACAGTATATATTGCTATTGATATGTATAAACACTCTTCTCTATTTTTAAAAACTGATTTAATATCATATAGTAAAATTGACTTTTTTTCCCCTGCTGCATCAGCACTATAGTCCTGAAAAAATTTGTTCCAATAATGCAGATTTCATGCAAAAGTATTCCATTGAAAAATTCTGGCTTATTCTCAGTATTATTTCATTCTCCATACCATCTAGTATCATCAGTTTGTCATGTGCAAGTGCAGGGACACAGCACATAGCATCATGTACCTCTTCAAGTCACAGCAAATTGATCAAATTTTTGCCCTACTGGAACTCTAAGTGGATTAGGGAAAGTGGATTAGGTGGTCAGAAATTATTTTTTTTTAAGTGTTCACACATTGCATTGCAGATGTGCAGATGTCAAAGCAACTCTTTAGTTTGGAAGTAGTTTGTTTGATAAAATGAAATGTGAATGAGAGTTCAGAGAAGATAGTTTTAGTGTATGGTTGGAAGGAAGCAGGATATTCCAGCCTTTTCCTGATGCTCCGTTTCTCCAGCCTCAGCATGGTCTCCCAGTGGTGCTATAACTCAGTAGTAAAATCACTGTATCAAGGCTGCTCACTAAAATCTAGACTGGGAGCTTTAATGGAGAAAAGGCTTAGCTGAACTATTTCTTCACAGTTCTCTTTTATTGCAAAAGTTTTGGAATTGAGGATTTAATTTAGTTGATTTCTTTAAGAGGGATGCTTGTTGGTAATTGTCACTTGTACCCCACCATTAAAAATGCACAATATTTTGGTGGTAAACATCTATTATTTTTTCTTCTGCCTTTGTTGCAAATTTTGACAATCACATTGAAATATATGGTGAAAGGATTGTGGAGTCAATGAGATTTAAATGCTTGTACTAACCTATTAATTCAATGAGTGGAATTTACAGGAGATTGCATGACATCTCCTGGATGGTTCAGATCCTGTTAAGTCTTCAACAAAATTATTTTTGTTTAGCTACTCACCATTACCCTTTTACCACCTTAAAATTACTGTAAAAATTCAAATGCTCCCAATTTTCAAGATATGCTCTGAGTGAAAATTCTGTATCTTGGCAACCAGGAATGGACAATTATTCTTTGGAAAAAGTCATCCTATCTGCCAAGATGAATTTATTATCATAATTGTTGCAAGGATATGTGAGTTTATTCTGTATCTCTTCTTTGACTCTTTTTACTGTAGGAGATATCCCAATTCATTGATATTGAAATTGGTGAAGTGGGTTTAATTCAATTCAAAGAAATTCATGTCTGGTGGTATAGAACAGCTCTTTATACCATTTAAGATTTCTCACGCTTAGAGAAAAACAATGATGAATTTAAGCAATCTTGAATCACGATTGCTCTCTATCAAATATGAACAGCTTGGCATTGGTAATTTTTTTTAATGTTGCAGATATGCAGCTACCCCCAGTAAAAAGGCAAGAGATTCAATGCAAAGAACCTTCTACTTACAAGAGAAGAGAGAGTTGCTAGTGCCTAAGAAAACAATTAAATATCAATGTCTTTTTATTTTCTAAGTCTTCAGTCTTAAAATTTAAATTATACAAGGAAATATTAGTTCTTTGTATCATTGTTCATTTAAATGCAGGACATGAACTTGAAGCAGAAAAGATACAGGGATATGTGAAAGTGAATCTGAACTTCTGAATTACATTAGAGAGGCTTAAATTCTTCTTTGAAGGATGAAGACAGAAGCAAATTTAGGTCTGTAAGATTAGCCACAGGAAATCATCAGCTAAATTAATAAGTAATTTGAGAATGAATGAATGGAATAGTAGAATTTTAAGAAGAGGCATTTGCTGGTTAGCTTAGGTTTACACTAGAAATAAAAAACTTCTTTTCAGGTCACACCATAATGTGACCTTTTCATGATGCTGATGTAAATCCAAGATTAATACAGGGGGAACATGGCCCAGGACAAAAGCAGAGACTGAATGCACCTGGCTCTGGGCCATCCCACACCAAGCTCTGTGTGTTTCTCTGCTGGTTTGGGTTAGGATATCACTTACCATGGAGAGAGCAATTCCAGTAAGAGAAGCAGGACAGAAAAACTCAATTGTTGTATTTTATTGTTCCGACCCATTTAGGGTTTTTTTTTTTTTACTTGGTTTAAGCTATCAAAGATCTGGTGAACACAGAAGAGTTTTGTCTGACAGAAAATCTTCTGGGTTTTCTCAGCTGAGCATTTTGCAGCTTTGAGACCATTTCAACCATTACAAAAGTGGGAGGAGAAGCTGCCTCGCAGAGCAGGAGCCTTCACGGGGGGATGGCAGTGCTGGAAGGAAGCATCCCAGAGGGTCCCCAGGCCAGGCAGGTGGGACCTCCTGCCTGGGTCCCTCCCCAGCTCTGCCTTGCCCTGGAGGTAACCCCAGGGCTCAGCTGCACAGGATGGAAACTGAGCTCTGCAAACAATCTCAGCTAAATAAATTGCAAAACATATTTCGTATGCAAATGAATTTCAATCAATTTCCAAATTGAATTCAATCAAATTACTTCTTTCAGTATTCCATACCTGTCACTTGCCATTTCCCGATGTCTCCTACATTTTGTGCTCCGAGCAGGTGACTATAAACAGGAACTGGATTTAAATACATCAGTGAGGCTGACAGTCAGTGTCAAGATGGCTCCTTACCAATTCCTACTCAAACCTTTAAATTAAAACATATTTTTGGTGAGTGTTTCTCATGAATGTTTTCTTTCCAGTAAGGCACTTGTATTTGGGGAAAAAAAAAACCAAAAACCAAAAAACACCAAACAACAAAAACAACACACCCAAACACAAACCTACTAATTTTACGTTAAAAGAAATAGAGTTTTTAGAAGTACCAAAGCAAATGGTGAGATTGCATTTGAGGAAATACTTCCTGGTACTTGTTTGGAGTGCTTTACTGAGTTTTAATGTTACTGGGGATTAAATTAAAAAAAAAAAAAAAAAACAAAACAACAAAACAAAACAAAACACATTTAAATTGCTGTATTTTTTACTTCATTCTTTAAATATGCATTTGGATTTAGCCAGGAACTAAATAGCAACATGTGTAATTGTTTAATTCACATAATATAATTTTTTTTTTATTTATAACAGCACTTTCTCTTTAAGTATGATGACTAGCATGAACTGAAAACAGTGGTTTATTTATTTGTTTTAGGCTTAATAGGGAATCCAGGTATGAGATTTTATACTCCTTTTTGTAATCAAAATTCCTTGTAAAAATGAAAATTATGCCCAGAATGTGGTGTTCAGGTCCTCAGAATCAGACATTAAAAAGGGGGTTGCTTTTGTCCTCTGTTCAAATCCCTTGAAAGCTCAGCTCCTGCTTAGATGTTACAGCCTTATATGTGTGAAACTTCATCTGTCATCAGGATTGATAAAAACACAATTAGGTGTGTCCTTGTAAACAGTTTTTACTGTGATGCCTGAGCATTTATCTAAATCTCTGGTTATATGGCCACTTTTACCACTAAGCTGTGTGTGTCCCCATAGCTGTCATGAGGGAGTTTAATGTAATGAGCTACATTTACAACATTTTCAGTAATGACATTTACAAATATTTCCTCAGTTGCTTGACAGGAAAAGGAAATCTTGTGTAAAAACACCAAGAAACTCTAAACTGGGATTTTCCCTCTTTGCCATTCCAACCAGAATTTTCTCAGCCATTAACATTTCTTTCATAAATGGAATACAACAAAATAGAAGTGCACACATATAAACATACATGCCTCTTTTTTTGTATTGCTAAAGTTGGTTGTGGCTGGTGCTACTGGTTATTTCATGGTAGCAGGAAATAGTAAGACCTGATATTACAACCTTTATAATGTATCTACTCCAATTTCTGTGCTTATATTAAAGTTTAGCTCTTCGTGTATGTGTGACTGAAACAAAAGTTCAAACCAGTGATTCACTGTCATGGAATAGGTTACTGGATTATTAATATTTTAACATTTTCCTTTGGCAAATATGAAAGCAATTGTAGCTAAGTGTAGGACTTAGTAGGAATAAACTGCTTCTGGGTACAAGTAAGGTAATTGCTGTCTGATTCAGTAGCATTATTTTGAGAGTAATATATCAAAGAAAGGAATAATATTTCTTATCTTCTAATAAGACCTTTCTATATGAGTCACATTTGATAAAAGTCTCTTTGAGAAAAAGATCAAGTTCATCTTAAATAATCATGATTTGCATATTCCTATTATGACAGCTGCATTATTCTGAAAGGTGTGCTGTGCTATTTCTATGGCTTCTGAAAACAAAAAAGGTGAATTTCAGACTGTAAAAAAAAATCAGAACCAATGTTCTCAGCATGTAATTAGGCCATGCATATCATGAACATTGTTCTTGTGACTGTTTTTGTAATTTTTACATAGTTATTTCAGAAAGGTTAAAAATTATGCATGCAGTCTTTATTATATTACATAATTTGGAAAAAAGCATTTCTCTGCACTAAAAATAATAAAGAAATAGATTCATTGTGTTGAGAAATTTATTTCTTGAGCCTCAAATAATTTAATTCCTTTTTATTCTATGCAAAAGTAATTTTCTCCTAGGGGAAAATTATTACTTAACTACTGTTATGTATTCACTGGCAGTCTTAGCCACTCAGCCAAAGATAGTTCTAAAAAGGAAGTAGAGAAAGCTGATTGAAGTGAAATCCTTAAACTAAATATGAAAAATAGAAGACTTAAGGTTTTATATGCTTCTTTCACAAAGAATCCATAATGTTCCTGGCATTAGAAAATAATTTAGAATAGAACTGCAGTGATTTTATCATTATCCTGTCATGGTTGCTTTAATGTATGACCATGTAGGTGTTTGTTTCAGTGAGGGCCTTTATCCATTCCCAGGATGGGCACACTTTAAAAAAAAAAAAAAAAAAAAAATTGGTTCTTGGCAGGAATGAGGAAATTAATTTTACATGCTTTTACCCATTATTTACTTTGCTTTTGTTCTTGTTGGATTAGGTTGATAACTGGAGCATGAAGAGGGGGACTGCTGAACTGGTTTTGGGTAGAAACAATTTTCTCAGCTTGTTGCTGTGCCAGGGTACCAGTCATGACAGGCCTGTAATATTCACCTGCTCCAGCTGCTCAGCCCTGGTCATGGAGATGGCATTTGAGTAGAACAGTAAGGATAATACTGGTCAGCCATTGGAATTTTCCAGCGATTTACTGCAGCTTTGTTGTATTTCCATCAGGCTGTACAGTAAAATTATATTGTATATGCTTGCAAAGGACCTCTGGGTTATTGCTCAAATAGCTGAGTCCTGGTGCAAGTCATTGGTTTCTCCCTCATTCCCTCCACCAGAACACAGGAGATGAGGTTCCTTTCCATCCATACAGGATACCTGAGGGTGTGGGTTACCAAAAAAACCATTCCCAAGGATCAGGATTTAACATGGGGATTCCAGTATGCTTATGTGTAATACTGATGGGATTTTTATGAGCAGTATCTTTAATACAGAAACTCTTGTCAGTTCAGGCAAAGAAAAATGAGATGTTTGTGTATTAATACATGGAGTGTCTGCAGGACAGGAAAGTAGCATGCTATGAAGATCTGTGGTATAAAACTCAGTTGTATGTGTGTAAACCAGGGGATTCTTAGTGCTGGAACAGAGGCAACAGGTCATGGTTCTCATAGCAGATAGAAATAAAAGGTGAGATGGAAACATTAATGATTCGCCAGCCTTAATCACTGCTATACTGTGCATGAAAAAGGAGACAATCTATTTTATGATTAATATACTCTGCTGAAAGGCCAAAAAAAGTTGATAGAAGCAAAGAACCCAACTGTTTTGAAACCTGATACATATAGGTACTGTTACTGTATGTACTGATCATAGTTGAGATGGAAATAAGCTGCACTTAATAAGTCTTTTTTNTTTTAAAAATTATTATTAATATACTTGTTCCCAAAGTGAACTCTTATTCTCTAATCCTGTTCAGTGCTGAAGAGGCTGACTGGATAAACAGGCTTCATCCTGTCATGAAATCATAATATGCATTATGACATTATATTTTGTTGTCATGGAAGCGGTTGCAGTGATATTCATGATTCTGATGTGAATCTTAACAAGTCTTTTACCAGCCATCAGGTTTCCATCTGAGGGCCAAGTTCTTGCCTGTGTTATGCATTTTCCTTCAGAGAGCCTGTCAGTCATTCATTACCAGGTCATGTATATGATGGAAACCAGCAATCCCACTAACCTTCACAGCTTTATTCGCTTTCTATTCTCATTACCATGTTGAGGTGATGAGAAAAGCCAGCAAAAGGAGCTTCTGCCATTAGCACAGGTGTTTTGTGGCCAGACATATTTCAGGGAATAATCTTGCATGTTGAACTACAGAGAAATTGCGGCAAATCCTTGGGTTTTGTGAGATTCAGAATAGAATGGTTTATGCATTCTTGTTGTTATTTACTAAATAGAGGAACTGCACACACCACAAAAATGGGATTTGCTTCTGTTACAGGCACTAGTGAATCTTTGTTCTTCTCTCTCTAATTGTTCTGTTGCAGAGCTCTGTCTGTTCCTTTGCTATTCAGTAGGTAAAAAGACAATCCACTCAACTCCCAGTATTCAGTGCACATTTGTAGTTTTCTCTTGGTTTGGTTTGCAAGAAGAAATCTACCAGTAAAGACAAATCTTTAATATCTCTGCTTTTCCAAATGCTTCTCCCCATCATTCCTCTGCATTTCATATGGCTGCACAAGTGCAACTGGGAAAGCAAGGTTGGCTGTCCTTTACTCAAGGCTGTTAAGGCATTCTGTTCAGAAGAATAGTGTGGATGCACTCCTGTTCACACAGTTCATTAATGTTACTGGGATGTGTGTGAATGCCAAGCATTGGCTATGTCTTATTGACTGCCCCAGCTAACCTCATTCTGTCAATCTGCTCCCAGCACCAACACAGAGCTCTTCTTGGCAGATGGCACAGAGCACGACTGTGAGAATGTGCTATCCCCCTGCTGACCTTGTGCACTAGTAGGAGTTCTACTTAAATAATTCATGGCAAACGAACGGGGATTTATCTTCCAATTTATTTTATTGTTTAGTCCAGAAAGCTATTGACATATCAAGGTGTTCAAGTCTTTAACGTGCATCCAGAGAAGCTATTAGAATATTGGGACCACACAAAGCTTCTGTGGAGCATTACCAGTTGGTTTAGATGGCTAGATAAATTCAGTTTTCAACGTCATGTTTAATGGAGTCTGAATCCCCCTGGAATCCCAGAAGTCTGTACATACCTTTAGACAAGACCAGGAAGGATGGTAGAGTTTAGGCCCTGTAAATGTAAGTTGCTTTATTAGAGCTATGCCATTCATTCATCATTGTGATCTTGGCCAAGATGGGGCTGCATTTTTTGCTGTTTGAGAAGATGAAAGCTAGAAACATTTATTTATATTTTTGGAGGTTTGACTGTCAAAATATTCTGGCAGATGAATTATTGTTGTTTTGCTGAGTTTTTTTAGTTTGAGAAAATGTAAACATTTTACATATCGAAGGGAATACATAGATGGAAAAGGCAAAGATGTTTTGATATCACTTTCAGATAAGAGCAAATCCAGGTATTAAAAAAAAACCAAAACAGCATAGCCTTAAGCATGTGTTGAAGTCATTTTAAAGGTAGTAGGTATTCCACAGATGTCCTGTTTATTTAAATCTGAATTTCACAAATAAACAGATGTATAATTTCGCATGAAAGTTGAACACTAGGCTGGGTCTAAACTACAAAAGAGGCAAATAAATATAGTGAGAAGTTTATACTGGCTGTGCTGGCAAAGGAATCACTGAGCACAGTAACAGAACTGAGCTGTACCCATGAGAGCTTAATTTCATCCAGAAGCCATGATTGCACTTCAAGATTCTGTGTGTGCCTTATGGAAGAAGAATAATTCCAGCCAGGACTGTGTGGGCAGGATGGCATGCTCCTACTGCTCTACTACCAAGTACTTCCACTGCAGTATCTCCACCAGTGTAGTCCCTCTGAAGGCTTCAAAAATTGGGTTCACTGATGCTTAGGTCTCCCAGTGATCTGTAAAGAAAGAATTTTATCTATCTGTGCAATGATCTTTTCAAAACCCCATGCACTACTTGTTCTTGACACTTGTATTATGGGGACAATCTCTTTACTATTGATGAATTTTCTCTCTCTTTGACCAGGCATTGAAGCTCTAGCTTTTCTATTAAGCTGCAGGCAGCTGAAAATTTGAGATATAATATAGGATGCAATTTTTGGAACCAAAAAATGTGTTTAGCTTTATCATGTGATAACCCTTAAATATAATGGGTGGAGATAATTGTAGGGGAGTGTAGCCATCATCTAAGAAATAACTTGCTGAAACATAAGTTACTTTTAAAGAATGGATATTGGCATTGTCACCCCTCTTGGCTCCAAAGGTGTTCATCACACTTTCCCTCATATATTTAGGTTATTAATTAGATTGATTCATTTTCTAATACATATTTTGCATCTCTTTAGGATCTGAAGAATGGCTGTTATGAATAAATGTCTGTTTTTTCCAATGAAATAACTTTGTCTAATGAAAGATGTTATTTATTTCTGCAATTTTTTCTGCACTCAAACTATCATAGCTACAACCACACAGCAACTCCAGTTACTTCAGTGCAAGGATGTAGTCAAAAAGCTTTATTGAAAATCTGTCTTAAAGCTAGAAATGTAAAATTCTTTATACTTTTCTGGTTTGGATCAATCCAGAAATAGTTGGGTTCATATTACACATAAAATTACTAAGTTTTATAGTTAAAGATGCAGAAAGCAGCACTATCAAAGGCCCTGAATTTTAACTATATCTTTTTCTTGTATTAATGGTCAACCTACCACAGCACTTTAAGTGTTTCATGCTTTCTGCCGTTTGAAATTCAAGCTAAAATCTTACTAATATATTGTGTCTCTTTTTTTCAAAGATACAGAACTGAGATAGATTCTCTGTTAGGTATGTCAAAATAACCAAAAGTAGCAGTTTAACACCGATATATTAAACTAATATGACAGCTTATATACGATTAATTCTTTTCCACAAGCTTGCTATTACAGTGGGATGCAGAGTGTAGCTATATTCCCACAATTACAAAGTCATATAAAAACCTCACTTGTTGCTCACGCTTTTATCTCATAATGTTAAGAGGAGGAATTGTTTGAATGTACTGTCATGAAGACAGAACAACCACAAAAGTAGCCCCCAAGTTAAAGCTTCAAATGATCAACATTGGCAATACAAATGACAGCTCACTAAAATGTAATCCTGTTTTTTCCAAGGGCAGGTTCTTTTTTCTTTTTTTTTTTTCTCTCACTATTTTCAACTTCTACACGATGAAATAATAATTCATGTCCTCCACAGACTAAACAGACTTACTAAGAATTAGGATGTGTTAAGGGAATATAGGCCTCCAACCTGGAATCTTTTAAAACTTTGTGGCTTAATGAGTATTTAACAGAACTACAACATTTGAACATTTTGAATCCGTGTCATCCTTTTGGTATTCAGCATGGTAGTGATGTAATAGGAGATGTTCAGGGGGTATAAAGGCATTGTATCTACTTGGAAGTAGAAAAGCAGATAAACTGCACTCTTGAGAGGCAATGAAACACATGCTAGGGCAGAATAAATGTGCTTTGGAAAGGGTACAGCATATACTTCCCCCTTTCTTATTCTCCCATTTGTCTTCCTACAATACTTCTTTGTGTAGAAGGAGAAAAGAAAAGAATTATTTATTTTTTAAACCGGTTTTCCCTTTACAGCATAGAGGTTTTATGGGAAAAATGAAGCACAGAAAGAGATACAGTGACAACAGCCAAAGGCACTTTGTATTGCATTTAGCAATGTTATATATTTTTAAAACAAAGAACTTGAAAGTCTTTGGAGTGAACAGTAAAAGCTGTTATTAAGACAGGTGATCACCTGTCATCATAAAGGGTTTGTTTCTTTGCCTGACACCTTCCTCGGGGTGTTCTCAGACTTGAGATCGTTTTATAAAAGTAAAAGAAGTTTGTCACAGCTCCACAGGGTCTTTGAGAAGACCCAGAGTGTGAGAGCTGACTGAACTCTTCCTCTCATGACTTCCTCTTCGATTCCCAAATGTCAGAGCTAATTTTCATTAAGGTCTTTTCTGGTATAATAGAACTTTCCAGTGTGGGATTCCCTCTGGAAGTTTCTCATGGTTGCTGCTATGGATTGTTGTGCCTGGTGGATTGTTAGCCTTGTCAGTGCCTGTATTCAGCCATCCTAATCTGCATCTTCCCTCTCTGCAGTGCACTCTGTCTCCCTATCAGGGAAACAAACACACGTGCTTTGTCTGTCTCTGATACAGTAGTCACATGTAATCATCAGTAGTAGAAATGGTTGTAGGGAGTAGCTCTTATGGAAATATTTGATTGTCATTTTGAACACTTTGGACTCTTCATTTACCTAATTGTGAAAATACTTTATTGCAAACAATTGGTAATAGACTTTTGTGTCACAGTGAATCCTTCACTTTTATTCATATTTTACTATAGTACAGCTAAACTAGGCTGATGTTTTATTTTAACTTCTTAAATGAAGTCAGAGTACCCATTATTTAGAACTACTTAGAGAACTTGATAGCACTGGCAGTATTCTCTGTGATTTTTAGGCTAGGATATAAATCTAGCAGACTAGACTTCAGAAATAATTCAAATGAACAAATATGATACTAAGGAACAGAGCTGCCTGAGGTACAGCATGGAAGTTTAAATAGAGACACATCCCTAACTTGGAACCCAATAACTAAAAAAAACAAAATCACACACCAAAATGTTGTAGTAGTCCCATGATCTGCCCTTGATTAACCTATTTTAGTATTTTAATAGTTTTACAATTCTATGTACTTACATACTGTGACTTCATTGAACTTTATCGAAAAATATATTGTTTTAATATTAATTATTTTGTTAATTTTAAAGATAAGCAAGGTTACTGGAAATTTATAAATAAATTAATAGGAAGTCAATATAAAGGAATAAAAAACATTTGTAGTTAATTTCAAAAAGGTGGATTTAATTTCTCTTTAATTATGGTTGGCCAGTGTTTTAGCCATCTCATTGGAGAAAATCACTAGGCAAAAAAGAAGTACATAAAGTTAGAAGAAAAACATGATTACTGCTGGTTATACATGTGGACATTTATAAATGGCTTAGCTGAATAAGATGAATTTTTCCCCCAAATAATGTAAACTACCAACCATATGCAATTTTCACTGGTGTTTGGTATGAAAGGGAACTCTCTATATCATACCTCTCTGTCAAATCAAAGTCTGACTTTCTGAACCAAACATGTTTCATTCTATATGTACATATCAAGACAAATGAGGTCACATCCAAAAGAACATGGGCTCTCCCACCCATTCCGTTGGAACAGGGGCCTGAAAAGGCTAAGGGGGCTGAGTTTTAAGAGCTGTTTTGTGACACCTCTGGATTGCCAAAGAGACTCCTGTAGTTGTATGTTAGGGAATTAACTTTTTGAGTGGTGGTAATATGACATATCGTAACATGTTTTTTTTAAGATAGGAAAGGGATATTTTTATTTTAACACATTTTGTTTAAGTACAGTGATTTGTTATTTTAGGGATAGAATATAGTTGATTGGTTTAGAGAAAGTTACACTTTTTTCTTAGTTTTTTTTTTTGCGCATTTAGCAGGTGTTTATTTTTGTTTTTAATTTTTCCCTTATGTTTACATTAGAGAAAAATGGTTAGTTTGGGAAAAACCTTAGCTTAGCTTGAGAAAGTTGGACTGAAAAAAATCTTACAAGAGGTTGTTTTGGGCTTGACAGCTACAAACTCCCAGGCATTTTTCAGAAGAGAAGAGTCCTCCTCCACCAACTCGAGTTAGACCCCAGGCACCACCAAGCGTGTGAGGCTTCGGTCATTCTTCCTCTGTGCTTCTTTTTCCTGTCCTATCTCACACATCTGCTTTCCTGGCATCCTCTCTTCTAATGCCTTTTTTTTTAGAAAAAGTTAGATTCACCTGATCAGAACTGTTTCCATACCCTCTTTTGACCAGACAGGAGTGGTATAAGCCCTGTTACGAACAGTCCTAAGTGAGTATGGATTTGCCATTCTCAAGGAGATGACAAGACCTTGTGGTCTGTCTGTCTTTGCCCAACAGGTTTGTCAGGATATGAGAGACAGATCTGAAAGGATGAGCTGCTGTCTTGTTGGTCCTTTTCTCATACTTGTATTGTTTTTCTGGGTTTGACATCAGTGAAAGACAGCTCTACCTCACTTTCAGGTAATTTTTTTTCCCTTGAAAAATGATAGCTATTATTATCTTCCACCTCAAAAGCAGAAATAGATTTTAGAGAATTTCTCTCTATTAAAGGGGCAAGGGAAAAAGTCAGTGCCAAAAATAAAATCAATTTGTTGTTGTCTTGGTTCTTAAAATACTACTGCTGCCTTTTCATCTGTACCCCTAAAAAAAGGTTGAATACGCTTTAAATGGAAACTCTTTACCACAGAGCTAATTCAACTGAAATCTATAAACTCAAAATCCAGCATTTTATTGAAATATTTATT
>VZTT01028619.1:47402-65118 GCA_013400855.1 Buphagus erythrorhynchus | reverse complement strand
TTGAAAAAAAAAAAAAAAAAAAAAAAAAAAAAAAAAGAAGCCAAGGAACTTTTAATGATCCAGCAGAGATGATAGGACCTTGGCATATGAAAAACCCTGATGTACTAAATCAAAGGAGGCTGTCTTGAGTGTAGTAATATTTCTATGCTAATAAATTAATGTCATAAGTGATTTGTCAATAAGATGTAGAATATGCTATGAAGGAAGTCAGACAATATTTTTCTTTCCCATAGAAAAATAGGGTGAGGTCATAGCAAAATCCTCAATATGATTTTTTTACTAAGAAATATGTGGGTGCTCTGATCCACTGCACAATATTTGCATATTTAAATTCTTATGTGTCTAAGATATCCTTACATACCTAAGCAAGGTAGATGAAGATGGACTGAGAAAAGTGGAGTCTAGAGAAGAGAAGACTCTGGGGAGACCTTACAGTGGCCTTTTAGCACTAAAAAGTGACTTATAAGGAGGATGGGGACAGACTTTTTAGCAGGGCTTGTTGTGATGGGACAAGATGTAATGGTTTTAAACTGAAAGAGAGAGATTGAAACTAGAGATAAGAGAGAAATTCTGTATGATGAGGGTGGTGAAACACTGTTACAGATTGCCCAGAGAGGTGGTAGATGCCCCATCCCTGGAAGCTGATCAAGGTCAGGTTGGATGGAGCTCTGAGCAACCTGGTCTAGTTGAAGATGTCCCTGCTCGCTGCAGGGGGTTGGACTAGATGACCTCCAACCCAAACCACTTACTTATCTTTTGATCTGATTTGTCACACCAGGCCCTGCTGCACACAACCTTCCTCCACTGCTGCTTCATGCATACACAATTACAGGTAGAAGTCCAGTCTGACCATTTGGCACCCCTCTCTCCAGTGATACTACAAAAACCCTTAGGAAGGTCACAGAATTATCAAAACTCTAAGGAGCCATACTCTGATATTTTTGTTTTAATTCATTCTTGCTTTTAACACATTTGGAAGTTGCATCTTCATACAAAATTTAATGTTAAGTGGATGTAATTCCTCTGGAACTTGCTGGGTTCTGGCTGCAGCACAGCTATAAGCCTTCTATGGATCTACCAAAATAAGTGTGACACTGAGATAAGAGTTTCTGTCTTTCTCAACATCCAGAGAGTTTTGGAGGGTAGAAGGCTGGTTTGTTTGCCATGTTTTTCAGGAAAAATTTGCTAATCTGTGATAAGACCTTCTTCTGTAGTAGTAAATCAGAGTCTCTGCAGTTTGGACCATTAGCCAGAGCACATCAGCCATGGCTCAGGAGCAGATCTCCGAGGTGGAACCCCAGCACATCCTCTCACACCTCACACGGTATATTTTCAGAACCACCTCTGCACTGTGCCCTGTGGCTGCAGTTTCTTCTTGTGGGTTTCTGATTTCAGGTCGTGATTCCTGGGCAGATGCTTATTCCTATCTCTAGCTGCTGACCCTTGGTTTGACTTTCTGGTTCCTGGTTTTTGGCCATGAACATTCGGCTCGTTTCCCAGTTCTGGACACAGGCCCTAA
The DNA here is from genome assembly GCA_013400855.1 of Buphagus erythrorhynchus. Taxonomy (NCBI): domain Eukaryota; kingdom Metazoa; phylum Chordata; class Aves; order Passeriformes; family Sturnidae; genus Buphagus; species Buphagus erythrorhynchus. Next base: position 63,599 of record VZTT01028619.1, on the reverse strand, counting down.
CCTTTGAGTTGGATAGCCCATGCTCCAGTCTGTAATACTAGACAGCCACCAGGTCATCTGTAGTAGAAAGTACTCCAACTTACTCAATAACAAATGAAATCTAGCAGGGAAATTTGAGTTGGATTTTTTTGTTTTGTTTTTTTTTTTTTGTACTTTATGACAACTGCAGCTATTTACTTGTAAACTGGTCTTCTACAAGTGTTTTGCTGGATTGCAAAATGTGAGCTTATACAATAACAATTAGTTATTGTATTGTGCCTAATGGCCATCCTTTCTTAGGGACAATATTGCCATGTGTGAGCCACTGGGGTGGGTGAACAGAAATGTTACCATGTATAAACATTTCAAATTGGTGGCCAGAAGTTCAATAAATTACACTAGGAAAGGCAGTAGTGTCAGAACTTCCATTTCATGTCTGTGTGACATGTTATAAGCATTATTGATATACACTAAGCGTGGTCTGCTTTTTTTTATGGGAGTTCATAATGTCATTCTAGCACACATGACATAAGAGTGTAAACACACTCAAAATGCGGTCACTCAGACCCATAAGAGTGTTGTGACTGAAACTTGATGAAAATATGAGTTACAAAGTTCACAAAGTATGAAGATAAATTTCCAGAAAGAGGAAGAATTGAAACTCATAATGTGCGTTAATGTTCGGGTGGAAGAAGGGTCAGGTTGCTTTGGCAGGAGAATAAATGGATAAGGAGTACAAAGCTGAGTTGTAAAATGAACTGAAGTTGATGCTTAACCAGTTACAAGTCATATGGTGTAGGCAATAATGTGAATCTGACTGAAGAGAAAACTGCTTTTATATATGTTATATATGTTACATTGTTTATACACAAAATGGTGTAGCATAGGAACTTATATATACATATATATATATATGTATATATGTGTGTGTGTGTGTATTCTACAGAAAATAAAAGTCACAAGATCTGGGCGAATTTTATTCAATTTTGCCCATTAAAAATTCAGGGGTAAAAAGTTCTATGCTGATGCAATGTTTTTGCTTTGTAATATTTTGATGGAATTAGGTATCTAAAATCAAAGTAATAAGTAATCTATCTGTCCTGTTTCTATGTAAAAATGTGTGGCGGTTGCCAAACTAGGAAAAATGGGGTAATTTGGTCTAGCTTAAAGGTAGTTATATTATATTCTGCTGTTCATGGCTGTTTCACAGAAATGTGAACCTTCCTTAATTTTAGAGCTTAAATCAAGACCCATCAATATAGAAACACTTAGATTAACTTTTTAAATAAATTATACAAACTTCCTTGCTACACCCATCTCCTTCTGCCCTTTGACAAGAGGAACTGTCCTTTACTAGAGTAGTTTTCCTGTAGATGAGTTTTTTTTATCCTGAAGCAGGCTAGCTCAAATAAGGGATAGGAAGATGTTCATGGGATTTAACTAACAGTGAATTGAGACTCTTTTGCTTAGTGGAAGTGAAGAGGATGGTGGAAGCAGCAAGTTTAGTGCATTGCTTTGGTATGTTTCTTCCAAACTGGCCTCGTGCATGAATATGACTTTACATACTTTTGTTAAACTACCAGCTCAGAAAATGAAATAAAACAAGTACCTCCTTCAATTTGTTGTTCAGTTAAAATTAGTTAGTATAAAAAGCTAGAGCAGAATAGCAGGGCATAGTTTTTATCTAAAGTAACTGAACTTTTTACTTGGTTTAAAGCTCTTTAACAGAACTGCCTGTGAACTCATATGATATTCACGATATATGATGATTTTTGTTTTTTTCCTTCCAAATGAATTAAAAATGGAATGTACTTCCAGTACTTCTTGCTAAATACCAAGAAGTCAGATCCCTTGGTACCACAGAGGTCCTTTCTTCATTAGAGGCAGGTAGTGTCCATTACTCTTATTCAGTATCATTTCATTTAGAGTCCCACCATTACTTAAAAAGCAAGATATTAATGAGAGATATTACTGGAGTGCTGTCTTTTAATTTGATATTGTTCGATCCAGCTGTTTTAAAATTTCTAAGAATAAAGCTTCCATTACCTTATATTAGAGAAGATTTTTATAGGCAAGAACATCTAATTCTTGTCTGGTTTCCCTTGATAGCCAATTGCCTTTCTTAAAGCTTCACCATTTACTTCTAGGGTAATCCTTTTGCTTTGCTTTAAATAATTTCTCTGATTGCTTGATACCCATGCATTGCAACTAGCTATATATAGATATTTTTCATACCACCCCCATCCACTTAGCTGGTGAGTAGACAAGTAATACATACTTAGCACTTTTAATTTTACCTCATAAATCAATCAGTGTAGCTCCAAAATCAGTTACATTTTTTCTTAAACCATCATTCAGCACAAAGAGTCCATTATGTGTGTCTGTGAATAATACATTAATTGTGTGGTTTAAATTCATAAACAAAGTTACACAATTAACTTCATAAAATTGCTCACTTTGAAAATTGCGTAGCTGCAATTTCTATTATAGTAGCTAAAAGACAACAGCACTAAGCCAGGCATTTTCACTTTGAATTGCCAATGGTAAAGCAGAGGCCTCTTAAATGTGCAATTATGACAGAGAGAAAGTGTATTCCTTGTTACAGATTCATTCCTTTAAGTTCTTTCTCAAAGGTTTTCACCTTGTTTTGTATTGCTGTGCACTAATGGTGTAAGACATGATTACTTCAGGCAATGGTTTTATTAATATAAAGAAATATTACTGAAGATGTTTTTAAACTGGATTTTTAAAAAACTATCTTTTTCACTGTGTTTTATTCTCTATCAGGTAGTTTTAAAAAGATTTTGCTCTTTTGCCTTTGGCAAACACTTTTTTTTGAGATGGATTGAATAGCAGGATTTACAAGAAAAGAGTACACAATTCAAAACAAAAAAGCATATTTATATGTTTGTTTAATATGATAACTGTTTGTACCAAGTTTGAAGACTAAACTGAGATCCAGATTCCATAGGCTAGACAGCAGTGAAGGTATTTCTGTTGTATTAGAGCATTTAGGTAAGGTAGAGAAAGAGTTGAAATAGGCATTTCACGCCTGGGAAACTGAGGTGAGAAAAGTGGTAAAGGAATCTGCCCAGTATTACAGAATTCGACAGGAGAATCAGGAGTGTGAGTTCCTGTTTTCCCATTGGACTGATCTACAGGCTGCATTTATTCCATAATCTGTTTTTATGCTCTTATCTATTTAATCTTGCTCTCACACCAATTTTTATAAGTATGCCTCCAGTAAGGGATGTTTCTGCAGATGAACCCTGAGGTTTTATAGTAACACCGTACAACCATTACGCGGGAGGTACTCGGCGTCAAAGCGGTGCAAATCCCCATTGGAAGGGACTCATTCCAGCGGGGGGAAGGAAGGAAGGAAGGAGGGTTTGTGTCTCTTATCGCCCTGCCACGGCTCCGGGCCGGCAGCAGCCGCTCCTTACATAATGTCACATATGTCACATATGTGCCGCCAGATTGCCCGCTCCTGCCGGGGCCAGGGCGGGCTCTGCTGCTCTCATGGGGAGGAGGAAAACCCCGCGGAGTTCCGCTTGGGATTTTCCCATCAGGCCTTGGGGAACGGGAGCCCCGTGCTCAGGCTCTGTGCCTCCGTGCGGGTACCAAGCGCACGGAGCGGGAGATGCTGGCACCATCGCCCGCATCCCACTGCTGGGGAGATGCTGGCAACATCACCTGCATCCCCCTGCTGAGGAGACTGAGGAGATGCTGGCACCATTGCCCGCATCGCACTGCTGGGGAGATGCTGGCAACATCACCTGCATCCCCCTGCTGAGGAGACTGAGGAGATGCTGGCACCATCCCCCACATCCCACTGCTGGGGAGACTGAGGAGATGCTGGCACCATCGCCCACATCCCACTGCTGGGGAGATGCTGGCACCATCGCCCGCATCCCACTGCTGGGGAGATGCTGTGATGGGAGATGCTGGCACTATCGCCCGCATCCCACTGCTGGGGAGATGCTGTGATGGGAGATGCTGGCACTATCGCCCGCATCCCACTGCTGGGGAGATGCTGTGATGGGAGATGCTGGCACTATCGCCCGCATCCCACTGCTGGGGAGATGCTGTGATGGGAGATGCTGGCACTATCGCCCGCATCCCACTGCTGGGGAGATGCTGTGATGGGAGATGCTGGCACTATCGCCCGCATCCCACTGCTGGGGAGATGCTGTGATGGGAGATGCTGGCACTATCGCCCGCATCCCACTGCTGGGGAGCCGCTGGCTCTGCTCCCCTTTTCCACAGCACTGCTCACTGCCTCCTCTCTCAGCCTGCCTGTGCCTCTCCTGCCCATTGCTCCCCATCGTTCCCTCTGACTAACCTAGTTATCACTGCCCTTCTGTCACCTGGGTATTCATACTCAAGGGTTACTTGTTCAAAAATCAGCATCTCACAGCCAATCTTAACCTCTGCTGCATAGAAATAAACCGGGGGGAAGTTATCCCATGTCCTATAGCTGTGGTATAGAAATACACTCAGATGAAAGCCCAGGCATGAATGGACTTTCATGGAATGAAAGGATTTGGTACCCTACTACTCAAAGTAAAACACAGCCAGTAGCTCTTCAGCCACTTTACCTCTGAACATGTTATTTGTTTAAATTGAAGATTCCACCACTGCTGAATTACACTGTGTGTGAAACTCCAAATCTGCTACAGTTCCAGATTTATAAAAAAGCATTATAGGGAATATAGGCCTATTAATTTTACAGTCTAATTTCTGATTAGATTTTACGGCACCTCTGACGAACTGCATAGATTTTACCCATTAAAAATGATGACAATCCAGTTCTGTCATTTTAAGTAGAATTAAAGCCAGTATTGCCAAGTATGATAATATCTTATGAAAAAAATGAACCAACTCTCACACACACGAACACACACACACACATATATGTATAAAATTAAAATAACCCAGCACCATGTTATTTCTCTATAGGAAAAAGGCCTTTGCCAAGAGAATGGGACTGTTACCTGTTATGCAGTCAAGAACCTGTGGGTCTGACAGCTGACATCAACAGAAATTCTCTATTTGGGCTTAGCAGGTTAAGTAATGTTTCTTAGCACAGCTGTGTAATGTGTCTGTTGGTAATTGAAAGAGTCTGCTAGAGCTGCTTAAGGAAAAGCATAAATTGAAGCATTTTCTATCAGAAAATAGTTTCATAAAGAATTAAAATCTATACAATGCGTATGCCTTGTATTAGAGGAAATTAATTGTTTTTTTTTTTTTTTTAAGAGGAAAAAGAAATCCAATAGTGAAACAGTCTGTTCTTGGTTTATTTTAGATGCAAACTTAAACACCCCCAAAACCAAAAATGGAAGTGTTGCGACATGGAAATAAAACTTCCCTTTTCTATAATGTCAATTTTAAATTTGGGGAAGGGACTTATTCTGATTTGACACATCGCCAGATTCTGAAACCAGACATAAAATTACATTCTCACTTGGGACATGGCTTTCCATTTGCATTTGTAGATGCAAGGTACGTTTTTTTAGTCTTGATTTGCTACACTAATCCTGTTGACTTCACTTGAAAAGAATGGCACGTTTCCCACTAACTTTATTAGTGGCAGGATTGGGCCTTGATGCAATACCTCATGTCACAGCAGCAAAACTTGTTGCCAATAGTCTGTCTCAAGGGAGGAGATTTCCAGTAACTGCTCCCTGAGAACTATTCTAAAAATGCAGCTTTTTTCTGTCCAGCCATCGGGATAATGATATACTCCATCCCTAAAGAGAGGGGGGCATTGACAGAGCTGCATTGATGGCACCAGAGGTCCCTGCTGGCTTGTTCACTAAACAGAACTGGCAACTGACTCTGAAGATAAAAGTTCTTGACGTTTTTCCAAGCTGGTGGAATGGAGCTGAGTGACACTTAGAAATAAATAGAGGAGGGAATAGTGTGATCTTGAATGACAGAGGAGCTTTCATGAAAGACTTTCATGGGGCAAGCATGGGATGTACTGTTCCAGGCTTGAATCTAGGGGATTTGTTGTTGTTGGATAATGTGCATGTTTGCTACCACTTGTATAAAATGTAGAGGGAAAATAAGGGGAAAAGTTCCAAATGAATCTTTTATTCCCACTTAAACAGTTAAACCCAAATACAGTATATATCTCTTCCTTCCCAATAACTGACTCTATAAATTGCCAATCTCTTTGGAAATCTCTTAAAAGAACATTCTCTCTCTCGACAAGGAAAAGTACTTCATGCAAAACATTTGTCACTTGTCTGTTATCGTAATTCATGATCTTATCCTTCATTCTCTTGCTTGTTTAAGCACACAGAAATAGTACTTTTAACCTGAGACTTCAAAGGTAAAAATATTGTGAAGAGGTCTCCATTCTTTTTCTTCTCATCTCTGATCTCAACCTTTGAACATCAAAGTGGCTCAAAGTTTGGGGTAAGTTCTTAAGGATGCAGTTACTAGAAAGAAATCAATTGATTTTCCATGTTCATATTCATGATAGACCAGAACAAATATTAATATTCAAGAATAGTTTAATTTAATAATTTACAACAATTACAACAAGTTGCAGCTTGATCTTTTACTCAGTACAATGAAGCTCACTCATTCCATTGTATTGATATGAAAAATCCTCAACTTCTGTCGGTCAGAAGTTGCCAGAAAAAAAATCATAACCTATGAATTACAAAACAATTAAGGATGTAAAATAAATTCCCCAAACAAAGAGTGCTACCATTTAAATTACAGTATCACACTGTCAAGTAAAAGGTTAACAAAAAATGAGTCTTGTACCCTCAATCTATTACCCCTAAGCAATAGTCATTTTCATGTTGATTTTTGAAGGCTGCCATCTAAATTAAATACTTTTCAGCTCTGTCAGTTTATCTCTATACATATTCTCATTACAGCAGACACTAGAGCCAAAATATTTTAATCTTCAGTGTAATCCCTGTAGGCCCATATTCTTAGCTACAACTTTAGGGGTTCTATAACTGCTCTTTTCCTTTTAAATGGTGGCACTACTTTGTGCAGAAATTCTTGGTCTTGTAAGGACTTCCTATAAACAAGTAAGTTCTGCAGCCTGTTGTGAAATTACCTTTGTTGTCAGTGCTAGAGAATCATAAGTCCTCTTACTCCCCACCACTCACTTGTGAAGTTCTGTGTTCTCAGGAAAGGTTCTAATGACACTCTTCTGGTAGGTTTAATTTCTGGTCATTTAAAAGTCAAGTCCTTACCATAATCTTTTTCATAGGAAAAACCAAAATAAAATTAAACAGCTTAGACATTAAACACTTATTAAGCATTTAATGGCAGCTGACAGACATAGCTGAAGCCAGAAACCCCTCAGAAAACAAAGCCATCACCAGGCAGAGCAGCCCAGACTCCCTCTGTCAGTCTTAGTGCTCTGATCAGACTGGCAGAAGGGTGATGACACATGAGAAGTCTTCTTTTAGAAGAAAATCAGACTTTGCAAAGAAACAGTGCCTACACGTAGTTTTATTTCAATACATAGGGTATAGCCATAGTGCACAAGCACTGGGATTCAGGAGCTGAAAAGTGCTTCTCAATCTGCCAATTGGGATACAGCTACACTTTCTGAAATATATACAGGATACAAGTAGAAATCCACCACCCAGTGCCCATGCAATAGCTTTAAGATCACGAGTAGACAATATATGGATGTTTACCTTTTTTTTTTTTGTCTGAAGTCAATGGTGAAGCTTCCTTTACCTTAACCTGGTAGAATCAGCCCCCTGACAAATATCTCTTATAATAAGTCAAAGTTCATGAAAAAACTTGGTAGTACAAGAGCAGTAATAGCTTAAATAGATTTGTGGTGTACTGGTAGCCATCATGAGAGAGCAGCAGGTATGAAACATGCATTAGTCTGTACAATACTTGCTCTGGAAACAGCACTTGCTACACAAGATGAAATTTGATAGTCGGCCTCCTCGGCAGATCAACAAGCTGAGCATTAAAATAATCTAGCCCAGGGAACATAAAAGCATGAGTGAGCAATAAGCAAAGCACATTTATTTCAATTAATAGTAAGAAGCCTTAATCTTTTGACTGCAACACTGAAAGAAGAGCTTGCAATCATAAAACATATAAGGTTTTGAGCTAATGAACCTTCGTTGAATTTTAAAGCTGAGTTAGAAGTTCAAGTGGGTGTGGGTTGATGGCAAGAGCCAGCCATGAACAGCTCAGGGCTTTTCTTTGATTTTAACTGAAGAAAATTGATGCTTGTAGAGGCTTTTATGCTTACCAGCTTGTCAATATGGTAATAGCATCGTCTGAAATTGCTGGTTTGGTTGACAATATCTGTGTCTTGTCAGCACAGAAACGAAATCCAGGGCAATGCCAACGACCAGCACTGCTCACAGGCAGCTTCTGATTGCTGAGTAAGAAAAGGGCCAGAGCGGAACCCTACAGAGCACAAAAAATAAAGACTCTGGGAGAAGGACACAAATTACCCTTGAAAATATAATGCAGGTAAATGTTGGATAAATATGATTTAAGCCAATTTAGAACTGTGCCAAACAGGAAGATAAAGCTCCTCAGGCATTCAAGGAGAACATTAAGATCTAGCAAAATGAGAGTAGCTGGTGTATGAGAGCCTGTCTTTAGGAGAAGGTTACATCTCTTTGCTGTCCTGCTGTAAAATTTTAAGTAGTGGAAACCCTACCCAAAATATAGAATCTGTTTCCATACTCACTGAAGTCAAAAGCAAATCCTTTATATCTTTTGCTGATGCTGGTTTCTGGGGATGTAAAACAACACAGAAATTCTTGGAGGGGTTTTATGCTCCTTGTTGTGTACCAGCTTATAACAAACAGAATTACTGCATGATGTGGCACTTCTTGATTTCTTCTGGATTTGAGTGACTGAATAATGCTTATTGCTACTCTTTTTTCATTTAAGCCCAGAAGGGACAATAAAAAGACAATTAAACCTAATAATGGGATAACAGGTTCAGCAAATAATGATTTTTTAATCAATTTTCAAGAATTTAGGAAAAATTCACTAGGTTACTTTTTATTTTCTGGTTAATAGATTTTCTTTCTACCAGAAGCATTCTAGCAGGATCAGAAAATGTCAATGAAAATGTTCAGTGATATTTCAACTCTCAGAGAAGAGATAGGGGAAAGAAAGANATAATAATAAAAAATAAAAAAATAATAATAAAAAAATAAATAAAAAAAATTTTAAAAAAGGGTGAGGTTTTTGGATATCAAGGTGGGAACTGGAAAAAAGCTGATGAGTCATAGAAAACAAAATTACATGTCCTCGTGTCATGATTTGCACTGTGTTTTGCTCATAAATCCAAGTACAGCTCATTACTGGAATTGCAGTACACCTCTGATACTGGGAAAGAGAATTTCAGCGTTTCAGTGGAGAATAGAGAGACTCAACATAGTAAATTGTTTATAGCTTCTCTTTTCTTTATAGAAAGGACATGAACAATATATATTTACAATTGAAGTAATAACTCTGGAAAGTACATGAAACTATTTGTTTCAAAAATCCAAGAATTTATCTGATTTGTTGTGTCATTTATTAGCTTTCTTTAAGCATCCATATGAGCAACATTAATCGGACAGTGTGAGTGGAGAATTACAAATAACTCGTACATAAAGTGGCTTGGGAGAGGTGAAAAAATATTTATGGATTTAATTATTTTTTGTTGCCTCAACCTGGCCAATTTAACGGCTTAATAATTATTTGTTAAATAATAATTATTTAACAATTAGTTAAGTAATTGTGACCAGCGATCACCTTTTCAAGAGTTTAAATCTGCTCTAGGCAAGTCACACAGACAATTATTTTTTTTTTAAACACATTTTTTTCAAGCAACTGTTTTTCTATGATTCTGCTGGTAGACAATGGGCCAGGCCATTGAAATATTTAAGAGTTATTAGGGATGTAGAACATAACATTTTTCAGGACCTGCCTGTACAGAGCAATATGAGTCTTTACCCTTATATTAAGAGAGTTAATAATAGTATGGTTTACATTAAAGAAGGGATTTTAGTGGATGGTATAATTTTGAAAGGAGTTTTTCAGAAAAAACATGGATCCATTTGCATTTTGTATAAGATGAAAGTATTCTGCTTAAATAAAATAACAAAACAAAGCAAAAAGTGGGCATATCAGGTTAGACAAAATTCAGCAGGTTAAACTTAAAATGTTGTTTCCAAACCAAATAAACATGAAACAATACTTTCAAATTATTAACAAAATGTAATTATTTTCTCTACTCAGGCTTTTATTTTAAAGGAGTTGTTTTGGCCACTGTAATTCAGCAAAATGGATGTTGTTCAAATTAAGAATGTAACCCAGATATTCTCTGTGCTAAGTCATCAAAACCCAGAATGAATTTTCTTCTCCACAGAAAATACTTCCATCCTTTTTTTTTTTTTATCATATATCAAACAAGAAAAAAGATATGTAATTATTCCAAAATTAGAATTACATATATAGAAACAGGGCATAGTATCTGCTGTTTATATATGGCAGTATCCTCACGTTCCCACTCCTTTTAAAGCAAGGGCAGTCTTGGCTAGCCAGCTCTCTAAAATATATGCAAAAAGTGGCAAAGGAAATTGCCCAGCTCTGCAAGGGGGTGTAACTTATGTGAACAGAGCTGTTGCTTTGTGGTTTATGGTGACTTGAGTCACTCCTATGCCTCTGACAGTTTTATGTCAGATGTAAACTGCTGGTGTGATGATCAACAACATCAAAGCTGATTTGTTATATACCTAACATTTAGTGGAGCTAATGTCTCCTAATAAAACCTAGATATTTGTATGCTAATAAAAATATGCAAAGATATATATTTGCATCAGTTATAAAAGCACAGCTAATATGATTCTGATAAACTCTTCATATAAAATACAATCAAGCAGAAACTTTTCTAACTTTACATGGCCCAGTGATTTGAGTTCTTTAAGTTTTTTTGATGCATAATTTGAATGGATTTTCTCATTAGGCATCTGTATGTAAACAGAAACACTAATTAATCACTTGTGACTAAATTTGTGATGTCAGGTAGGTAGGCAACAATTTTTTTTGAGAATATTTCATCCTCAGAATTGGAACCATGTTTTCAAAACAGTCTCCTTTCAGGTACCTAGACAAGCCAGATTTTTTCAGAATTTCTTAGTTGTACATAAGCTAGTATGTGGGGAGGGAAATAGATTTAATAAAAATACATGAGATGCACAGTTTAGCTTAACACAGCAGTTTCCTGTACTTGAGTCAGAGCACTTAGTATCATTTGTACTAAAGAATATTATGACAATTTTAATATGCAATTAAAGCGTTCGTATATTTTAAAATGTTTGTCCAGCATCTATGTTATTTTGAAGGGCAAACACAAGACATTTAAGCTTTGCTTTTTTAGGTGCTTCCTAATGGTCCTCTCCAGAACTTTATTCATTTGCAGTGTGGTACTGGCTGCCAGATCGTGTGTGCATAATTTGTACGTCCCGTTCATTTCATTTTAGAACACACTGTTTCAACAACATGCCTTGTGTCATCATGAGAAAACCACGACAAAGGGTTACCCAGAGCTCATGCTAGCCAGCCAGAAAAATGGGGCTGTGAAACAAAATTGTTACTGAGAGTAACTTCTGAAAGCCGAGTGTGAAAGAGGGCATGATTCTTCAGTCCTCTTTCAATCTGTTACTGCTGACATGGGGAGCCCCTTTGTCAGAGAAAAGAGGCAAATGCAAACTCTGAAAGGAAAATGAATGTTCTGAACAGTTTGAGCTACATGCCTATAACCTTCTCAAACGTTATCTTTGCATGGCCATCGACCCACAAGTAGGAGCAGTGCTGATGCAGTGCAATACCTGCTCTACTGGTCCTTCTCATGCCAGTTTATGAACAGGAGCTCCAGTCATTTTCTGGATGTGCTTTCACACTACCAGGAACGTGACTCATCAGAACAATGCTCTCAGAAATATATTCTTCATGTTTGTGCAAGTGGGATGAAATTGCAGAAAATTCAGAAGCACAGGATGCTCTCTTCTGGATAAAAACCCTGGTATTTTATTCTGGTAAAATAAATAATGTAAGATAGTCATATCAGTTTAGCACCAGCCCCTTTGACTCTTCTACGAAAGATGTTACAAGGGCTGAAAGTAGTGTTTATCTCCTGCCACTAAATGGAAGAACTGAAGTGTTAGTCCTTGTTTAGGGTCAAAAAACTGCACATGCCTACCCCAAAAACACACATGGCAAAGTGAGCTTCACCCTAGCTCCTGCCTCAGAACAGATACGTGCTGGAGGCATGGCCAAAACTCACCAGATGCTGCAAGCATATGATTTCTCCATGAGAGTTTATATGGTACAGCTGTCTTTAAATGTTTCTGTAATTGAAAAGACTCTAGCATCTGGTCCTTTGCTTATTACTCTTAGAACAAATAGTCACGATCTGAAGTCTGCTTTTAAATAATGTAGAAAAAAAAATTAATTTGAGCTGCTAAGGGTACATTCCTCTCAGATGACCTGCTTGGAAGCACTAGTAAAAATGGAAGTAGACTCTCTAATTAAAAAAAAAAAAAAAAGTGGAAAACAACTCCAGAAGTGGAAAACAACTCCAGTAGGGGCAGTAGGGGATGATATATGTATGCATATGAATACCTTTATAATTTTAAATGTAGGTAGATGAAAAAGCAGAGGTTTGTAGTTTTTATAACTTTCAGCTATAGAGTGTATTACTCTTCTTTTTACATGTTATTGTGCAATTCAACTCCACCACCAACAGTTGCAGACTTGCTGCTGTCATGAGGAAAACAGGAGATGCCCTAAGGTACCCCCTGCAGGAACCTTTCCCTGCACCAGTTCTTCCTCTGATAACATTTGTAGGGCTCCCACTGCTTTCAGGTACTCCCAGATAGTACTCCTGAAGAACAGCAGACTTTTGCACCTTACTACTGCAGATTTATGAATGCTGCTATATGATGATCATTAATTTTAGCAAACTTCCTTTGAATTCCTTTATAGAATTAACAGGATTAATAATAATTCCTTTTTTTCTTTTTATTTTCTATTTTTTTGGTGTGTGTGTGTGTGTTCCTAAATTCTGGGACAACTAGGTGATTTAATCCTCTGTGAAGGCACCTTTGAAATGGTGGCTAATCTGACATATTACGTGAATTGAACTAGGCTGAGTCAAGGACAGAATTTCATTATTTGTCTATGTAAGGCTGACAAACTATTTTAGAGGAAGATTTAGTCTGGAAATGCATTTCTGTAAAGTTAGCTAGCTTCTCAACCACATCCTAATCCTCTCATATCACGATTGGATGCCATAAAGCAAGGCCTTAATTATTGTGATTGAAAAAGGTGGTTTTAGAGTGGTTAGCTTTTTGAGAGGCTGAGATAACCTTAAAGAAAAATCAAAATAAAAGCAACTGTAGTTCTCCCAAGCTCTTCAAAGCACTGTATGCAATTTAAAAATAAGGTAGCATTAGCTTAAAAATGTTTGGGAATAACAAAATAGCATTTGCATTTACTTTTTGATAATAATATGTGTCTTTTTACCATATGGCACAGACCAATGTGTTTTGCTTCAGTAAGTTAAAGACAAAGTTGTTAATGAAGATGCAGCTTTGCTCATAATTTTTAAATGCAGTACTGTAATCATCAAAATTATCAAAGAAAAGTTGTAGGTACATCAACTATTTATTTAACCATTTTTAAATGGTCACACAGATTAATTTTTATCTTCAAGAATGTCAGAATCACAGTTATATTTTGGTTTTGACAGAAGTTTTCCTAGGTCAAAAATATACCTCTCTGTCTTGAAAAGGAGGGGTTACATTATTATATATTTTTATAAATACAAAAAAGAAGTGTTTTGCTGATATTACCAAAGTGTGACACCAATAGCTGTCCACTAAGTGCTTGCAATTCTGGGAGTGGGGTCTAATGTAAGCTCTATAAATATACTTTTCCCTTCCAAGACTGATGTTAAGGTAGTTTATGCTTCCCTGTCACAATTGGCCTTCCATTTAACAGCATCTTATAGTGATGAATGCCCTGTGGAAAAAAATCGAGCAAGTGTCCTGTTTTTTGATGTCTATAAGAAAGTGAAGGTATAGACACCCCCCACAGATGGCAGATAGGTACAGCCATGGATGCTCAACTTTTATGTTTGGGGAGTGAGTGTGTGTTTAGGTTTGGTTGGAGACTGCTCAGGAAGGACCAACAAATACACACCAGTACTTTCATACTTCTTGAGAGATGGATTTCAATGTGTGATGGAATTTTTCCTTTACTTGCACAGGATATTTATTTAGTATGTTGTTTGAAATCTCATAGTTAAGTAAACATGGACTAGTGGCACAACTCATTGTGATACAACTATTAAGTGGTGGAAATAACCTACTACATCTATATGTTTTTACTAGTTAATACAGTCTCAGTTGATTGTATCTTCCTGAAACTTGTGTCCTCAAGCAACTATACGTTACCTGACAGCAATCATTTTAACAACTACTCCACTCACGCGTTTTTTTCTGTTGCATGTCCAAGATTCCTCATTTTGTAGGTCTCTCATCTACGCAATACGTTCCCTAAGGTTAAGAATGAAAGACGTCCCTACTACAGACACTCTTGATTGAAATAGCAGATAAATTGCTGCAGTAATGAGAAAATTTCCTTTTCCCTAGATAACTCAGCTGCTTAGCATTGAAAAAAATTTGAGATGAAGATTCTTTGTGAAATAAAAAAATTAAGGATAATTTCTTTACGATCAAAATTTGCTAATGAGCCTATAATGGAAATGAAGAGCAAACCCATTCTTTTAATGGAAGTACAATCGGGCTATTTAATGAGACATGCTCTCAAAAAAAGACGCTTGTATAAACACTGTGACATGCAACGGCTTTAGAAAATGCTGCTGCATGTCTGGAAGAAAGTGGTTAAAAACACATGATGAAGTTAACCTAAATCTTTCATTGGCTTAAAAAAATAGGTCAAGTAATACATTACTAGCTCCACTCCAAGCCTGTACACAATCCGTACATTCCAAAGTGAAAGAGGTTTTGCTTAACATTCCTACATCTACTTTCATTCATGGTATCTCTCAGTTAAAATATTTAGCTGTTCATAAATGTGACTCTTTTTTGCTTTCTTTAAGGTGGAAATTCCTGTGCTCTTTAACCATATTAGAAAATTATTAAAAAGACGCTTGAATAGATAATTTATTTTACCTGAGTTGTAAAACTAAAACGTTGGCATGTGTTAATGCAGTAATTACCATGCAGTTTATATGTGACTTGCAAACAAATTTGTTTCTCTTTCGTCAGTCTTTGACTTGTAGAAGTGAAGTATTATGAAGTATTCTGTAAAGCATTTGGCAGACAGCGTGCGACACGTCGAGACGTTTGTTAAACACGGGCACACAGGAGGTGTGATGAAGGTCGCATGCACTCTGTAGCTTCGTTTATACAGCCAAGTTCAGCCTGTATCTCTGTGTACTCTCTTCTCTGGCGGCAGCAAAGTCTAAAGAACAACTTGACATTTAGTGCAATTTCTGACAGCAGAGGTTCGAGGGACGTCGCCTACCAAAATGGAGGGCTGAATCTTCTTGGGAAGTACTGCCCAACTCCGGGTTGGTTTTGTTTCTTATTTTTTTCCTCCCAAAGTGTATTTATTTGCCACGTGGGCAGACAGCTTGGCTTCGATGAGCCGGTCTGCCCCCGACCCTGGAAGCGCTTCCCCCCTTCCTCCGTGGCACAGGGACCGCCGGGCGCCCTGGCAGAGCCGGCAGGGATGCTCCCCGTTCCCGGTGGCCTGGGAAGCTGGGGCTGGGGACAAGGAGACGTGCCAGGAGCCGGCAGGGATGCTCCCTGCTCCCGGTGGCCTGGGAAGCTGGGGCTGGGGACAAGGAGACGTGCCAGGAGCCGGCAGGGATGCTCCCTGCTCCCGGTGGCCTGGGAAGCTGGGGCTGGGGATACGGAGACGTGCCAGGAGCCAGCAGGGCCGCGGCCGGGGCGGGCGGGGACAGCGCCAGCCAGGAGCGGCCGCAGGTGACGGGGCCACTGCCGGGAGCATCCCGGCTTTTCCTTCAGAATAGTAATAATAATAACAATAACAATAATAATAATAATAGTATTAAAGTTTCTAGCGCGTGTTTTTTCGGAGGAAAGACTGAAAGCATAAGCTCTAAACCGACAAGTATTGGTAACACTAGAAGCGCCCTCCCCCCCCCGCCCC
>VZTT01028619.1:33412-46420 GCA_013400855.1 Buphagus erythrorhynchus | reverse complement strand
GCCCGCCCGCCGCCACCTGCGGGCCCGCGGCCAGCCCGGCGCTGCCGCCGCTCGGCCGCGGCTCAGCCTCGGCTCCCTGCGCCCCCCAAAGATGCCTTCTCATCGCTCCGGGCTCCTTAGGGACGTCGCTGTTTCCCTTCTAGACTAAAGGTTACTTTTCCAGACGTGGTGTTGCTTTTTTTTTTTTTTTTTTTTTTTTTTTTCCTTTTTTTCTCCTTTGTGTGTGCCCCCAGACNTTTTCTTCCTCTTTCTCTCCTGTGTGTGTGTCCCCGAAGCCCTCTAAAGGTGAAATTTAACATTTTTTCTTCCACCCTCCGTTTCTCCCTACGGAACACGTTGTTGTAGGCTCTTCTTTCTAAGTTGGAAGGCAGTGAAACCTAAGGAAACGTAGTATGGGCAGATCAGGGGCAGCGTTGTAGCGAGCAGACAGCCTTGTGTCTGTGCTGCACCTTTCTTCTTCTGTCTTGTGTATCCTGGTGATTTACTGGGCTTTTAATTTAAAGAAGGATTCAGCTAAAATGCTTGACACGTGTTGAAGGTGTTGGAAAAAACCAGTGGGATTTCTGGCTTTGGGATTAGGTCGTCGTTAAGAAGGCTGAAGTGGAAGTTGTCCTCTTTTGCCTCATCTCTCTGGAATCTGGAGACTATATTATTCCTTGTTTTATTTTGAGGGGACCTGCTGCAGTGTCAGACAGCTCACAGGCTGATTAGAATTTAACTGAGTCATGGCACTATAAATGTTCAGAGATACCGTAAAGCTTTATTTAATAAAGAGTGCGAATCCCATCTGCGAAGAGCTATGGGGAGGAAGCAGTCACTTGTGGAAAGGGGGTGGTGTGTTCCTGAGCGAGTAGGAAACATTTTCTTTAATACACAAATGCGATTTGCTGCTTCTAGGGCTGACTGAACACATGAGAGAGTGACATATTAAGATGCCAGATGACAAAAGCTCTCTGAGCTGAGGATATCTTGTGGTTGGGATCAGATTTAATGGCATCTGAGTAATTCTACTCTATGGGCATCAGTAGCTAATATCTTGGTAGGCAAAAGTTCTCATCGAGAACAGTGTTCAGGCAGCTTTTGGGGTTTTTGCTGTCTGAGGCAGCTGTCTTCCCAAACTTGTGGTCGAGAAGTTTGGCTTGTTGTTTTGTCAGTGGTCTCCTGAGACAGAGTTGACATGGACTGCAAAGCAAGACAGCGAGTTAGCCATGAGTGAAATGCATGTGTAAGGGTATGTTCAGTGAGTGCCGTGGGAGAGGTGAGGAGTAGTGGCTGCATGTTTTGGGCAGAGGTGAAATCTGACCTGCTGCTAGACCAGCCTGTGCTTCTGGGTTATCTAATGAGCGAGAGCTAGCTATCAATGGCTTCCAGGTTTTTGTAGGCCATGCATGCTCAGAATACAGCGTGCAGTCAAATGCCAAACCATGCTGGATTGAGCTTTTTTTGACTTTTTTTTTCCCTTTTAGTCTTTTGGCAGAAAGTTGCAGATGAAAACATGCTTTTCTTCTCTGCTCCCTGTACTTATTTCTTTTCCTAAAGTGAAAGATGTGCTAACTAAAATTTATTATAGTCATAAAAACTATGTTGATAAAGAAGTAGAAGTAAATAATGTTTTTATATTGTAAACTTAAAAGGGTGATCTAATCACTGGCTGTATCACCTGCACTGTTTGATAGTTGTGTTTGGGGTAAATTTGTTCTGTAAAAGACACCAGGAAAAAAATTTTAAGTGATTCAGTAAAGGTTGTAGAACTCAAACATGAATTAATTTTATGGTGCTCGTTTTTGCCTGTAGTTTTGCTTATTGCAGGATTTGCTTAAAAGAATTGACAAAGTCTTGCTTAAAGCTTATTTTGTCTCTTCAGAGCTAGCTCTATTTTTCAGGCTTTGAACATTGGCAGAAAGTTTATATAATGCCAGCTTTATTATTATTAGCATGGAGACCATTGTTAATTTTACCAGTGACAGTGCGGGACATGCCTGTAATAAAAGATAAACCCTGTTTTGCCGAGCACATGTATAAACTTGTCCAAGGCAAAGGCAGGGAGTTGCATTTCCCCCAGTCAGCTGTCCTGCTCTAGGGCTGTGCTTGACACCTCCTTGCAGAGCTGTCAGAGAGCACACGAAGACCAAAAGATTTTTGTGAATTATCATTTTAGAACAGCTCTTCAGAGCTTGCCTGTACCTCAAACCCCCAAAGGCTTGTGGCTGTGTTTCCTTTTCCTGTATGTGAATGTACAGGGAGTGGAGGGCATCCAGAAGAGAGCCTGGGGAGAGTGTGGGGTTCCCAGCTGGGTGCCTGGTTTGGGGGCACAGTCCCCTTTTCCAGGGAGGGGCTTTTGGGGGCACAATCCCCTTTTCCAGGGAGGGGCTTTGGTGGCCACCCTCCCATGTGTGGGGCCAGTAGGGCAGGGTTCATCTCCCACCTGCTGAGCGATGGGTTGGGTGATGAGCAGCAGGCAGGGTTAATAGGATAGCTATCCTATGGATTAAAAAGGATAAATACCCTTTTGGGATAAGAAGTGCAAATTTTGAGGTGTAAATCATTGCTGCTCAGAGGGCAGGCAATGTCAGGCAAGCAGAAAGGTATGTAGGTAGGGAATGAAGCCTGAACAAGAGAAGAAGGTGTGAAAGCATATGCATAGATGTACAATAAAGATAGAAAGCATAAATTTGACAGTCTGTCTAAACAGTCTTGAGCTAAAGACAAAAAGGTTAATGGTAACAACATTTGTGGTTTGCTCTTTCTTCCTGCCAACAGGCCAAAATGGTAAGAACAGTAACTCTGAGCTATGCTGGCCTGCCTGCAGCAAAGAGGGGGAGAGCTGGGTGAAAGTGTTCAAACAGGGTCATGGCATTGCTTTTGGACATTTTGGTCTTAGGGATTCACCAGTTGCATTGGAAAACACTGGATTAGAAAACAGCATACAAGAGTTGGCAACCAGTACTTCTGGGTGAACGTTTGGGGTCACGTGAAAATTCATGTGTTTCCCAGTGGGAAGATATTCCTTGGGAAAAGTGGGCAGAGAGACTCTTTTGGTAAAGATGAATGCCTGCTCTTTAGGGTTTCTGGATTATTTATTTCAAATACTTGGAAATGCTAGCAGACCTATTTAGCACTTGAAAGAATTAATTTGGTAATTTATTTGGCTGTCTGTTGCAGGTCACTTGGCTTGATGGTTGAAGAAGGAGAATAGAAACTAAAACTCATGTAAATAAATATTCATGTGTAGAAAGGGGAAGAAGCAGTTGCTAGACATCTTAGCTTGGGTCAAACCCCTCCTGGCATAGTCTTCTCATACTTAAATTGTTATTGGAACTCATTGCTCTTGTTTAATTGCCTGTCTTGAGTGAAATTTTGTTTTCATACCACTTATTTCTAAATACCATTGCCTTCAGCAGAGGAAAACCAATTTTGCTTGTAGACAAAATCAGATTAAAAGCAGAAGCTACAGATCTTCTGTTTTAGTCACTGGTTTCTAAGATGGTGAGTTTAATGTAGGAAAGAAGCTCGGTGTTGGGAAAGACTTCTGAGGTGGTGATCTTCCTCCTCTCAAGAAAGGAAGTTGTGAAGAAATCAGGTGCTAGATACAAAATGTGTTCCAGTCTAGGATGAAACTATTCTTTGAAAACAAATAAGGGGGTATTTAATTTGCCCCAAAAAATAGTCCATGAAGTTCTGTGTTGAAATGTATCCAAGCAATAAGTCTTGCTCACAGGTGAACAGTACTTTTGTTCTCATTGGTCCTAGAGTTGGTATTGTTGTTCTGGTTTTTTTTTTTTCCATAGCAAACTTTAAGCTTCATTGCTACCTGCTTTCTGCTTCTTCTCTGTGCCCCATCCCACTGTGAAAAGAGAGAGAGAAAATGAACTGAAAAGGCCTTTTCAGTGGTGTCAAAAGCAGGGCTTGCCTCAGATGTAGAAAGAAATGATGGTTCTTGGTCCAGGAGATGGTCTTGTTGGTGGTGTTTGTGTTACCACCTCTCCTGTGTTTGGTAGTCTATAAAACAACAAAATCAACATTCCAAAAACTATAAAGTGTGTAAAGCAAGTGGTTCAGATGCAAAGTGTTTGGGAATAAAGTACTATTCTAGAAAAGTTTGGGGGTTTTTTGCCTCAATTTTTAAAACATATTGAAGGCATATGGAATTTTCCCCAGAAATAAAAAATTCTGTTACTGTCTTTTCACTGAAATCTCATAAACCTTTTGTAGTCACTTGGAACAATACAAAAAAGACTGTTGAATGCTGACCTAAAGAAAATCCCATCTATACATTCAACCTTGATGACACTACTGGATGGAGCAGGTTTTTGTGCCTTGTTTTGTTTTTTCCCTACTATGTAGCAATCTCTCTTCTTTTGGAAGTAGGAATGATTAAATTCACCCACTTGTCAGTGGTGAAAAGCGTTTTGTCTACGTCTATCGTATAGAGCAGTAATAGTGGAATTAAATATTTTTCTTAAATTCAAGTGGCTTGAAAATATGAATTTTTTTTTTTTAATAGCGCTGCCACCTTCTTCTCTTTGGGACCTCTTGTCCTTTTTTCATTGTCCACAGAAGATTCCACATCCAGCTTATTTACCCTTCCAGTAAAATGGAGTTGAGAAGGCTTTGAACTATGTTTATTACACCTTTGTCACAGTACTGTCAATGTCATTTCTCTGTTAATTTTTACTGTGATGGTAGATCTTTTTTTCCCCCCAACTGAATATGAATTTTGAGGGTTGTGCCCCTTCTGTGGTGCAACTTACCTTTTCATTTTGTGATGTATATGGAAGAAGGATTTAAAATGACATCTGCATGGTATTTACTTATTTTTCAGCTTAATTGGCCCTGTTGTTGGGCATCTTTTGTTGGGTCTTGGTGGTGACAGTAGTCCAGCATGCTGCTGTTATTTCATGTACCTGAAAGCTTTGAATAGGTGTTTTTTTGGATGATGACAGATTAATCAACACCTGTATCTTTTTTCCCAGTTAGCAAGCACATTGCAGTGGTCAGAGTTAGATGTTTTCTCTAATCTGGCTTGGACACAAGAGGTTTTGTGGAGGGAGAAATGTGCCCCCAGCACACACACTTCCCACTCTTCCCACTCTATCCTCTACCCACCTGTGGGGTCCTCTTTGCTAGAGGAATTCTGTGTTTAAAATGCTTTTGTATGCATTTTTTGTGGGACCAGAGGGTATAGGTGTTGAAATAAGGAGAGGAATTCACCCATTGCCAAGCAGAAGGACGGAGGGGAAAGTTCAGCTAAGTGATAGAGAAAGTCTATTCTTTTTCATTTTTTTAAAGTGTATTTTATTGTATTTAAAGTTGACTTTGTGCATAATGAGCTTGCTGCTTGGGTGGTAACTCGAAGATCTTTAGTGGTAAAGCTTGTCACAACAACAAGGCTGAAATAGTAGAAGTAAGAATGATCTGGGCTAGCTGTAAGTTTGCAGCCTTTAGCAGTATTTCACTTAAGTGCTGAGAAGAACTTTTAAGGGTAACATTCTCTAACTAAGTAAAATAGTGTTACATGTTATTCTTAAATCTCTCAAAAGCAAATATTACAATTTCTACTAGTTTATCTAACTAATTTTGTTGCATTTAGCATTACACTCACCTGTTATACTATATTCCTGTCATTTCCTTACATACATGTAAATTAATAGAGGCTCTTTTAAAAACTGATTTTGATGTTCATGGGTGCAAGTTTGAAGTGTTAAGCAGTAACCACTACATAGGAAGGAGGGCTTTCATGTCACAGCTGTTTTTTGAATGAAAGGAAGGAAAAGAGGATTCTGGATTAGAGTTGAATGTGGATTTTGTTCTTGCAGAATAATGTCCCTTAGTACAAGTCTAGACAACATGAGTTGTTTCTACCAGTTTTACTCATGGCTCTGTCTGGAAGGTTTTGGTTTTTGAAGTTTGGAACTACATTTTTCTTCTGATATAAAAGTGTTATTTGCAGTTTGTACTAACCAAAATAAAGCATTGCTTTCTATTACATCAACAGTAAGAAAGTAGATCAAGGCATATTATGTAGGAAAGAATGATTTGCAGGATTTCATAGGGGGATTTCTGCTGTTCTTTTCAGATCAAGCATGAGATTTTTGAGGAAGAAAATTAATGCATCCTTGGACTCCTGAAGGAAGAGCTTTCCTAATGGAACCACTTTCAAGGTAAATAATTTGTTTGGGTTGTTTACCTTGTCTCTTTGGTTGGTGTTTGTTCTTTGTCTTGCCAAAGCTGTCAGATAACTGTGTGCCATGTATAAGCCTTTTAGAGTTATAATATGTTTTGAATTGATAAATGTTCGAGTTAATTCCTCTCCTTTACTGGAAGAGTTGTGGGTTTTTTTATATGTTTACTGATTATAGAAAAAGAAGTATTTTTGTGATATCTGAAACTTTTGTGTATAATTCGCTGTTAAGTTCAGAAGATTTAGCCCACTTGTTTGGGAGATAGCTAAATAGTGAAAAACTTGATTTACATGTAATTTCAGAGTGAAAGAGAAGATTAAATAACACTTACTGTGTTACCACCTCTCTTATTTTTTAAATAAAACAGATCCAAATTGAGCTTGTGTGGCAAGGGACTGTCACAGTAAAATCATTATTAGATATTACGTTACAATGGCTTGTAGACATTTAGCATCACTGTCATTTTGTTCAGATCTGCTCCCTTGGTTCCCATTTCCTAAATCCTATTTTTCTTTGATACCAGGGAATAATTCCCCGAGTGTTGTCCAGTGATTGCTTATGTATATGCTCTTTGGTTTGTGAGTCATTTTATTCACTTGAGTAGCCCCACTGTCCTCAGTGGGCCTACATGCGTGCCTAAGAACTCGAGAATGCTGATGAGCATAAAGAATACAATTTGGGCATGTAATGGTTGACAAGCAGTTGTTGTTTTGTTTCTGGTCTCTCTTAGGACTCATTTGCATTGCCTCCAGTGGCAACTTTAGTGAGCATTAGTAGGGAAGGTCTAGAAGCTGGAGGCAGTCGTACCAAATCCCAGCCTGCAGAGCTTCTCATATCCATTGCAATGACACAGATTGCAGATGCAAAGGATATATTTTTCTTTTTTTTTATTTTAAATAAATCCATACATTGCTTGACTTTACTCAAGTACAACGTTGGTCTGTGTAGTACTGATTGAGCATCTCCAACACAATAGAATATAGCCAAGTGAAATCATTAGGAAATATATGCACTTTTTAAATTGTAGGGATTTGGATTTAACCAGAATCAGTGCTTTGGAAATAACCAGAAATTGAGATTAAAGATCCATTTTTTTTCTCACAATGTTTTTTCTGTTTCACTTTTCAAAAAAAAGTTGACTGTTGCTATAGAGCATCTCATAGTTGGCAGAGCAATTGTACTTACAGAAAAGTTAATGGTATTACTTGCTGGTCTCAGAATCAGTAAGACAAGCACTTTGGAATTAAAACATAATTAATTAATTAGCAATTTAAAACTGGAGAATTATTGTGATCAGCAGCAGATGGTCTCTTATAGAGCTTTAATAGAACTTAGTAGACAGTGGCATTTGTGGCAACAAGCCTTCTGAAATCTTTCACATCTTCCAAAACAGTTAAAGTAATTCAAAGCTTTGGTTCAAGATTGTTTCCTCTTTTTAAAAGGAGTTTTATTTAGTCAGAGTTACAGAAGCATAAGCTGTAAAGAAGGATGTTGCACCAAGTGTTCAACTTGTCAGTAAAGTGGTTAAACACTAAAGATTTGAGAACATGTTTGTCAATGTATACATGGCTGGTAATCCCCACACAGTTTGCATTCTGTTTTCTGTTCCTAACCTATGTTATAAAGCAGTTATGGGCAGTCACCATTGTTTTTTTTGGAGTGTGGAATAGGTTTGTTTACTATTTATGAGCACTAATTGTGGAATACCTCTGTTGGTATACCAAGCTTGCTTGCATACATAAATAGCTTTATTGTGGAGTGCAGTAGTGTCTTGATCAGAGGTTTTTTATTGTCACTGGAATTAGAGTTCTTGTTTAAGTCTGAGTTCTGGACCCTTAGGGTAGACTTTCTCCAAGAGTACTGCTTTAGAAACATATCTGCTGGTCTTGTTGATGCTGTGTAACCTTCATGAATTAATAGATAGTGGAGCAGAAGGCAGCCATGCTTTAGTTGAGCTTGCATAAAAGGAAAAGTGTGTAGCTAGAATGAATAAATGATGTCTTTAAGTCTGTGCAAGTCTGAGAAACTTCAAAGGATGCAACTCACCTGGAGATGCAGATGAGAATTACAGACTAATACTAAGTGTAACTATCTTGTCAAAAGAACAAGATGGTGACTCAGTGTGAGGAGGATTGGCAGAGGCAGCCTTTAATTGAGGAGAAATTGGTCACTGTAAGCCAATTATGTCTTATTTTTAATGATGGGTTTCAGAGAACAGCAAATGAGTGCAGTATGATCTTGGCTGATATCTTGTGCTTTTCTTGTTGGATAAAAACCCAAAAGCCTGAGGATATGAAGTTGCTAGCAGAAGTTTCACATCTTTTTTTTTTCCTCACCCTCCTCTCTCCTCTGAAGAGGAAAAAGTAGGCTATGCCAGTGGAAGAAACTCCACTTTTTTTTTTTGTTGTTAAACTGATTAGTATTTGGATGTATTTTGTCTTTGGGGTCTAACACAGGGGTTGGTAACTTGCAGGATAGAGTAGCATCCCTCACTCCTTCTGTAGCTTGGCGTTTAATACTAAAAGCAAACTTTTAGGTTTAACATATTTGAACTTGTACTAGATAGGGTTAATAGGCTAGAACAAAAGGTCAAAGCATAAGGCATTAGGCTTAATTAAGGGAGAGCAAGAGTGTCGGGAGTGTGTGACAGTTAAATGGGTTTCCCACAGACTAATGTGTGTTACAGTGCAACCATGCCTCAACTTAAGTGGGTTATTTTGTGCAAAGGGCAGCCGTGATTAGCAGTTTGACATGCCAGACGTTTCTGGCCAATCCCATCTGTTTTGGAGGTTAAAAAGCATACCTTTATGAGCTGATAGATTGATTTGTGTGCCCGTCTGGTAAAGATTAGGAGTCCAAGGCCGATGCTGTAAATGCCAGTTATGGAATATTGTACTTTCTTAGCCGCTCTTTGTTTAAACTGTGGTGCAGTGGGGCCAGCAGCTCTACAAGTGACCATCCAGTGGGGTGCCACAGTGAGTGTTGGGAGCCAGCAGCACTCTGGGAGGAACATTTCCTCCTTCCTCAGGTTTGTTCTGAATGTGAGCCTGTAGGCTTTGGGTGTTCTGCAGCGCTTTGCTGGGAAGGGGAACCTGGCTTAGCACATTCCCATGTAAGGCTCACACCTGTTCTTTGCTGCAGTCGTGTGCTGTCCAGAAGTTGGTTACCTGTCTCAGCATGAGCACTTCCCCAGTTCCAGGCACAGCTGCCTGCAGGACAGTTTTGATACTTGAAAGGTTTCAGCTTTTGTCTGAACTCATTATGCTGTCTGTATCCTTCCTGCTCTGCTGTTGAATTGGGACGATACAAGCGTACTCTGTTGTTTTTCCTTTGTAGCTCTTACTTTCAGGATAGTTTTTCTGATTGTGTCATGAGGTTGCCTTAGAAGCCTAAAATAAAATGGGTAGCACAATGTCTTGACTGTGTTTCTCGTCATCTTTATGACTTTGTAAAGTCAAAGTTACATTACTATTAATATAAGACTATTAATAAATCGTTGATGCAATAAAACTGTTTTTGATAATGTTCAAGGTTCATACACAGTTGAAGGTGATTATCCTATTTTAAAATCAAGTAGAGGTCAGACTGTATTGTAAGATAACTGACTGTGGCCCAAATGGTATGTGATAGCTTCAAGTCAAATGACAGTCTTCCTCACTTCAAATATATACATGATTTAGAAATAAATTGTTAAATTGCATTTTCTGTAACATGCTGATTAACTTCTGGTGCATTTTGTGAAAGCGGGGAGATATATGCATTCACCTAAAAGTCATGCTTAAAGCTCTCATTTTTAAGGCATTGTTCAAGTTTTCCCTGTTCTGTGTCTTTTCCATTCAAGCAGTGACACTTGTAGCTAAATATAACTGAGACATATTAGAGACAAATTAGCATTTGGCACCTTGCATATAGCATTTCTACATTAACTTTTAGAATTAGTCACCTGTCTAAAGTTTCTTGGTTTTCTCCTTGCAAATGTGATTCTTTCCCTTCTCCATTTAAAAGAAAATTAAATTGGATGATAGCAATGATTTGCTATTCATACTGTAAAGATTCCATGTATCTGAGCTATATTTTTTTCTGTGGCAGCTGTAACCTGTTCCTAAAGAGATTTCCTAATTTGCCAGTAACTTGTCTTCACTTTAGGAAGCTCTGTAAGTGCCACCCTAGTTTTTCTTTTTTCTTGAGAAAGTCTCTTCCTTTTACTTCTGTTTGAAATGCCCAGAAATATTTTCAATGTCCTTTAGGATGAGCAAGGTAGCATCATTATCTTGCAGTTTATTTAGTAACATGGAGCTGAAATGGGCATATGCAGCATCATGTTCTCTATGGAATAATATCTATTTAAATGATTTGGATCTAATACATATTTACATGAAAAAACGTCTTGCCCTTCTCTGTGGGGAGAGAAGGTGAACAAGCATAAATTTTATAATACTCATTGCTTCTCTTGCACTAAATCATACTTAAATTGCAGAAGGTTGTTGGCTTGAGAATTGTATAAAAAGTGCTTGGCTAGTAAAATAGGGTGCAGGGAGATTTATCTAATTTAATACTAAGAAAATATTGTCAGCTGCAGTGTATTGATATGGGACTGCCTAAATCCAAAAGCTGTACTTTAGATTTTTGTGTATGTATATTTGTAATAATTTCATGGTTATAATACACAAAATGTAATCCTGAAATGATCCATCAGTGCAGCGTTCATGTGTGCTCCATTTTGGCTAATTTGATTGCTATTGATCATATCTGAGCCATTATCTAATATCTTAGGAATGGATGGACTGTGTCTTACTTTTCTGTTGTTTCAGGGCACATCATACTTTATGAAGTTTCTTGCAGCAGTCATTGTTAAAAGTTTTTTGTAATTGCTGCTTGAGCATTATTAGCATTAGTTTTCGTGTGGCATTCTAAAAGTTGTAAACTTGTCAGCTTAGCACTCCCAAGTATAAAGTCACTATACGAAATATTTGCTAGTTGTCAGTGGTATGGCTGTATTTGTTAAAAGTATATTTCATGTTCTGGTTTTAATTTAGAATATTGTAAAACGTTTGCATAAGGTATTCATACAGCTTGATTGGCCATTAGGCATTAAAAAAAATTCTGAAGGGTCCCTTGCTTTCAGCTTTAAATAGTTCTAAAAAAACCCAAACAGGATGGACTTGGTCTTTGGCGTTGTAGAGGATTTGCTTTTTTAATCTCATTGATGAAAAGTGAGTACTTGGTTGGTATCCCTGACCCTTTGCAAACTGGGTTAGAAAGGATGTGCACAATCCTTGTGAACTGGCCGACTATGGATTTCTCCTTATTTTAGATTTCCATACTCTTTGACCTTGTAGTTGTTGACTTTGGTCTGGAACAATTTCAAAGTCATGTAAATGAATGTAATTAAGGTATTGCTTATCATCTCGGAGAGTTCACAATGATGCTTATTGGCTAGAAAGGTTTGTTTACTTAATATGGAAGGTTAATAGAAGGTTAAATTTTACTGTGTAAAATGGCTTCATAATGTTTTTATTTAGCAGCTGAAGAAAATAGTATTTGAAAAGGCAAATAATAGTTTTATTTGACCTCCATGTGTTTCCTGTAGCTTGCATTATTGGGAAAATTTATCTTCATTGCATAGTCTTATTGCAGTTTTCCTTTCTCCTTGTTTTACAAAGGGAACCTCTCAGAACTATTTGGAGGCCTTTGTGTACAAAAGGAGCTACATTAAGGAAGGAAGTGCAAAAATGTTTGACAATAATTGCTATAAGTAGTCCATCCACTTCCACTCTGCCTTTTGTTCCCCCTCCCTGTTTTTGCCAGAATGAGATTCAGGCTTTGTTCTTTGGTGCTTCTTTTGTCTTTATTCCCACTGCTGCAGAAATACAGTGAGAAAGCAGTGTGAAACAGCAGGGAAGAACATGAAGATACTGGTTCCTGCCTTCATTTCTCTGGCAATAGAAAGAACTGGGCCTAGGCTTCTATTTTCTTGCCAGTAGCCTTCAACTTTGTTTGACTATAGTTGTTTTGCTTATCATTTATGGAAAAAAATGCTTGCCTGAGTGTTTTTTTTTTTTTTTTCCCTCCACTCAGGAGTTTTTGTAGTTGGCAAAGAGATGAGTACGTGACGAGTGTCATACTAAACACAACAAAAAGACCCAAAAAAACTTTTTGCCACACCTTTTTTGTCTCATGGTGTTTTTATAGGATTGCAGCTTCCAGATGGAGAAGCAGACATCCCTGCTGGGTTGGGGGATCCAAGCAGCAGACTGGATTCTGCCAGTCTTGTACTGGACTGAGTTTGGTGGGGAAGGACAAAGCTATGTGAAACGTGGACACAACTTTCTGCACAGATTTCTGGATCCATCTGGGCAACAAGGACTGCTGGCTGTGTTTACCTTATTTTGCAGAGTACTTGGTTTTTTTAATTTCTCTCTAACAAGAGAAGCATGTGGGCTCCTTACTGTTGAGGAGTAGCTAACTTTATTCTGGTTACATGGATTTTATGTGCTAAAGTAATTATGCAACAATGAGAATATCTTTCAAACGCTCATTAATTCAATGCATAGTCTTATTTGACTGATTGTGGAGATAGTCTATAACTCAAAACCAAGAGCACCTCTTGCCCTTCCATTTTTGCAAGAGCTGAAGTTTTCAGGTTCTATTCTTTCCTTCCTAAGTGTGAAGATAGGACAATAGCAATTGTTTTCAATAGCAATTGTTTTTTCTTGAATTTATAATAACAACCATAAATTGAAATTATCTAAAGGTACTTTCAGAAGCGGGATAGCAAAATCTCTTTGGGTGAGATGTGAGAAGGATAAGAAGCTAAAACTCAAAA
>VZTT01028619.1:8521-33402 GCA_013400855.1 Buphagus erythrorhynchus | reverse complement strand
GCTCAAAACCAGAATATAATGATCCAAAAGGATTGGGGGGGGGTGAAATCCTTCAGTTTTGAAATCAGGAGTGGTGGTGTTGAGTTCTCTAAGTCCAAAATTTCACCTGAATCCCAAGATCATATTTTAAAGTCCTAGAATTCCCAGAATAATGGATCTCTAGAGGTGTATGGCTATGGGAAAGAAAGGCAAAACCAGCAGAAAAATCACCATAATCCATTACTTTGGGTCCTATTTATGGAAAATAAGGAAGAATCAAAGCACTTTTGCTGATCACTTTTGCTTAGCTAACAAATAAAGCAAAACTTCTCCAATCTGGTAAACAGTGGCCACATAAGAGTGCAGAATTTCTTGAAGAAAAATTTTCTCTTGCCTCTGGGGGTCCAAAGGATTTTTCAAGAATCCGTCCTAGTCCTCTGACTTACAGATATTTAAGTCTCTGCTACCTTAAATTTTATCCTGCTACAAAATAAATGCAAAAAGACCATTTAATAAACTGTGCTGATAGTATTTTGTAACCTCTTTGTGCTCCCTCACATAGGTTTAACTGTTGAGATGAAAAGATAACAAGGTTGTGCAGAATCACATTTACTGTTTACTGAACTCTGGCTCGTCTTTAGATTGCAATATCAAACATGAAAGTTTGAGTGTGTCTCGTGGATATAGCTCCTGAGCACAGCTGTCTGGAGTGCTTGCTCACAAACTTTTTTTTTAAGCTTGTTTGTCATATGCTTAAGGCTATCTGAGCATGCATATGACCCCACTGGTTTTTTGATCTGAAATGCATAAAAGGTCACTTTGTTGAACTTTATCTTCTGGACCTCAAGTTTTACCATTAGTGATATTCTACTGTGAATTTCCTAAGTGGAAAAAAGGATTTGTTCAGTGTGCCCTTCAGGCTTTCCAGGCAATTTCACTTTTGCCTTACCCTGCTCTGGTTTTGTTTTCAGAGTATTCTAACACTTGATAGAGGAAATGTACGGTATTTGGACACTTATTTTTGGGTTAATGCTGAGTATTTTGAGTTGCAGTGCTGTATGGTTTCTCTAGCTCTGGTGTCTTGTCCAGGCAAATGTCATCTGTATTCTGTCTCTGCAAAACTGAACTTGAGCATTAGAGCATGTCTTAAAATATCCTTTGTGCTGATGATCACACTACTTCTGTGTCTTCTACCTTATGACTTTGTTGTTACTTTTTGAGAAAAATTGTGCATGCTTCACAAGATACCAGGAGCACAAAAACAATCAAATTTCCTCTGTTCTAGCCTTCTGGGGATATAATAGGCCACTGCTGTTCTGCTTCTTAAGTAGATTTGGAGCCTCTGATACCAGTTCCTCTTTTGGATAATGGATTGTATGAATTTAACATATAAGCATGCTCACCTCCTTTTCCTGTCCTCTATAAAGGTCACTGTACAGGAGGGAAAGTTGAGTCATGGGCTATAAACACTTGGAGGTCTGCTATCTGATCTAATTTTTGTTAGCTTAATGCTTGGTGCTGTGGCAGGTGGACTTTGTCAGGTTTATCCGTGGCAGTGCTGCTGACCTTGGTGACCTGCTCCATTCCTGTGCAGAAGGTCCCTTCCCTGCAGGGAGATGGCACAAGTCAGGATGTGTTGTCTCCTCACTCACTTCTGTACCTTGCTGAGCAAAGAGAGTTGCTTGGAGATGCAGCTGTCCTATGTTGGTTTTTCTTAAATTTTTTTTTTTTAATCTAAATCTTGCCCATGTCCCTTGGACATCATCTTCAGGATTCAGAAAACTCTGGAAGGATGTCCATTGTAGAAATAGCAGTGGTGGTTTAAATAATCCAGGAAAGTAACTTAAGATACCTGCAATACTCAGAAATATTGCAGTATCACGTAGATAGGAGAAAGATTATGTGAAAGGGCATGTAACAACAAGTATGGTAGAGCTGGTGATACTGGGAACAGCAAGTACTTCTAAGAGTGAGAGGGAAGTAATGGATGGGAACCATTTTTACAGTTCCTGACCACCTTCCATCTGTCTGGGATGAAGCACCTACTGTGATCAGCTTTTTAGATGTTGTCAGTTTTGGGGTTGTGTTTTTTTGGTTGGTTTTCAATCCCAATATAGATTCTGTAGTTGAGATGAATCAAATTACCTCATACATTCTTGTTTGGAAGAATTAGGTCAAAAAGCCACTTTGACATAATTGAACTTGTAGTGATGAGATTTACTTGTAGAAATTTTAGGGGGAAAAATGTATTGCTAGAAGTTTGGGAAGGGAATTGTGTTTATTTCACACACTTTTCAATCTTTCTGATAAGTGAGAGCCTTATTCTCTCTGGGTAAAATAGATCTTGCTTTGATTGATCAAATGTGAAATTTTTAAGTCTCATTTCTGGAAACAATTGTTTGGAGGCTTCTTACGATTTCAAGAGTTCAAATAATGCAATGCTCTTCAATTGTAATACATAAAAATGAGGTGGAGAAACAAACACATGCTTACCTTTCAGCCTGCATAAACAGCCTTACTAATTAAGATAAGGGCAAATATCCTTACTAGTTTCCTTTTTGATTTAATCATTAGGCTATATTAAAAATGTGTAAACATAATTCGTAAACTCACTTTCCTGAGTTCTGACTGCCTGTATCTGTGTTGATGTGTTCCATCACTGTGTTCCTGTATTTGTTATTTACAAGTGAGTTTCTTAAGATATGTAGAAATAACTGGTAATTACCAAAATGAGATCACAGAAGAGAAGAAAAAGATGTAATATCTGTGCTTTTATTAGCTCTCCTTGGTTACCTCGTGTGTGCTCTTTACTCTTTGCTGATTCCTCATGTGGAGAATGTGTTTGTGTCTGGAAATGCAAAACTGGTTTATTTGAGGAGTTCAGTGGCCATGGTATGGCTGGGATACTTGTCTCCTGCTGGATTTGACCAGCACTGGATATTTTGATACGCTGTGGTCTGTGGGCACAGCTTCCTCTCAGTTTACAAGTGCTGTTTACCACTCCTTGGGACTACACATGTAAATAACAGAAGTCTGAACTAATGTCAGATTAAATTTTCGTCCACAGAAATTGCTCATTGAGCATTTTATGTAAAGTAGCTGGTTAAATAAATCCCTCTCCCCCTACCTACTCCTTTTAATCACCATTACATTGTTTTTCCCAGCTGTTTGTAAGTAGAATGGGAAGAACTGACTTAGTCTAAAGTAACTTACTACTCCTTAAATAGTTCACACTGACATCAGTGGTTGCCTGAAATCTGTTTCCTTTCAAAAGATTTGTGATGTACACAGACTTTCAGGTACAAGACCCTTCTAAATAAAAGAATATAAACAGGCTTGGGTTAAAATTGTCACATTTATGAGCCAACATAGCTAAAGCTGTAGAATTATATCTGGTAAAGAGGACTGCCAGAAAGTTTAGTTATGTATTTATCCTGTAAAGTCTGTAGTGGGTTTATTTTCTTAGGGAGATAGTCAAGCCTGTCTGAGCTGGTTACTTTATGGATGAAGGCAGGTATGCTTATTTATACTCTTTTCTTTGAAAGTTGGGGAACAGCTGGTTTTTTCCTTTTTTTTAAGCCTTGCAGCCTTTAATGAGATAGCTTTAAGTCATCATCTACTGTGACAGAAAGTACATATAATAGCATGCCTGCTGTAGGAAGTTATGGCTCTTGCCCTATAAGTGCTGTGCCCTGTTCCTCTCTACAGGCTCTCTATCCCTGTGTTGGTTTTTTTCCTGCTTTTAGAGGGAAAGGGTGAGATGCAAACCTATGGCAGGCTGTCTTCCATGTCCTTGCAGCCTTCAGTAGTGGAACAGACTCAACAGGGATATCTAGGCACAGAGAGGGTGAAAAGTGTCCAGACTCAAGTTTAAAAATTAATCTAGGAAGGACGTTCTAAAAATAGATTGGACCATGCGAACATATACCTGTGAGAAAGGGGACATAAAATATTTTGGTCCTAAGAGAGGCTTTTTAAAGGGATAGCTGTTTGTGTCTCATTCAACATGCCAAATTGCATGATTCTGATGCTTTAAAATATTTATTCCATTTTTAAGGGAAACCTGTCCTGGTTTGCTTTCAGTGCTTCCTGCTCTCATAAGCTTTGACAATGAGTGTGAGAGAGCATCAGGCTTGAATGGAACATGCCTAAATTTAGGGGAAATAGCCCTACTGCCTGCAGAAAGTGAGCTCTTTTTTAGAGGTAAAGGTTGAGTTTGTGACCAATTAACATTGTTTCTAATATGCTAACATTGGTTTTAATTGTCCCTTTTAATTGCTGTAAATGTGCCATTTCCAAGGAGCAGTCAATCCCTTAACCCCATGCCATGTACTGATTTCAGGGGGAGCTTAGCTTGAAAATTGGCGAAACTGTAGGGTCTTCTGTGAGTTGGTGGTTTGAGTCCTGTTGTTTCCTTTTGCTGGAAGGACCTAAGGAACAAGTGATTCCACCCCCCAAGTCTGACTGTGGTTTTCATTTCCTATGCTAATGATTGTTTTGTAACACAGGAGCACAGAAATGGTGGCTGGAAATAGCCCTCCACTGTGTTTTGGAGCAGAAAACCACATGCACACACTAAAATAGGGTAAGAATGGGACTGTTAAAATTTGACAGGCTAAAATGTGTGGGGTATCAAGCTGGCCAGAGCATCCAGAAGGGAAGTCTGTAGCAAGAGAGCCATCCCAGGGTCCCACAGGTTTATGCCAGCATTACTTCAATTTAGCAGTGACAAACACCTGGTTGTAGTTGCATGTAGGCATTATTTAACAACAAAATGCTGGATAAAGATGCTTGCATAGAACTAGCAGGAAGGGTAACATCTTCCTGGCAGTGCATTGCATGAGAATAGCCTGTGGAAGAGACAGGGACGAAACTAAGGCTGGGTATGACAACAGGTAACCCTCTCATCAGACAGTCTATATTCAGAAACAAATGGAGAAAATATCCCTTATTTTGGTTTTTATGTTTGTCTCTTCTTGCTAGACTTGGAGATTAGAAGGCAGCTGTGCTTCAGTCAAGAAATTAAAGTGCCTCTCTTACTTGAGCTCATCGTACGGAGGCTGAAGCTCTGCCACCTGTGTGGATGAGTGATGTAGTCAGGATTGAGTGTTACCAGTGGCAGTTGTCTACCCCCACTAAAGAATTTTCATTTTAAACCCCTCTCAAATAATGAGATTTTGCTTTCACAAAGGCTGGCGTTGCACATGTGAAGGAAAGCTTGGGCATATTCACTTAATTAGATATGGAAATACAAGAGAATAGCAAGAGTGACTTCTTACACGTAAAGACAAAGTACACAGATAGATATTACAGTTCAGTTTCAGTCCTGCCACTTTGGTACAGGCATGGATTATGTTATTGCCCTCATGGGAGCAGTTTTAAAGAGGTGCAGTTGTTTGTCATATTAAGAGCATAAATATTTGTGCCATCTTCATTTTCTGAGCCTGCTGCAGGATGAGAAAATAGAGTGGTGTTACTGATCAAAGGTGGGAGAGCCGGAGGATGTCTAAGGAAAGGTTTGCACAAGTGGAAGTAAAGGGAAGCAGGAGACTGGAAGTGATGACTTTAATATATTTTATTGCTGCCTTCCTCCTCAGTAGGCTCACCTGAGCCTCCTTGCAGGTAATCAAGAACAGCAGCAAGAGCTGGGTTAAATAAAAGTTAATAAATAAAATGAGTAACATGTTAGGTGATTCTCTGAACAAAAAGGTGACTGTTTCCTTCTGAGAGACTGTGTCAGTGTTGGATGCTTTCTGGGTTTTTTTGTTTTGTTTTGTTTTTTTTTACTCCCCTCTTGTTTTGTCTTCCTTTTCTAGTTTTATTTATTTTTAGTACTTCTCCAAAGTAAACGCATAATCAGGTATTTAAGTAGAGGATGTTTCTGAGTCAGGTTTATGAGATACTCTGCTCTGGTTTTGCTAAAGGAAATTTTATTGAAACACAAGCCCTGACTCATCTGTGTTACATTCTTTCACTGTAAAATGCAACTCTTCCATGGTTAATAAGTGACTATTCTAGCCTAGTATTGATGAAAAGGCAAATATTGCTACAGTAACTTCTGAATGCATTTGGTAATCAAAACTACTTTAAACAAACAAAGCCAACTCACAAAAACAAACAAAAAATAATTTTGTAAAACTGCTCATTTCAATCTTTAGTCTGTGCATCTGATCAGCTGTCTGCATTACGAATTTCTGTAGGTAATTTTCCTGTTCAATAAACGATGTTCAAGAGTTTTGCTCTGAAGACTGCAGGAGACCTATCACAAGAGTATTGATGACCTCTGAATGAAGGAGTAGAGAAAGCATGATTGGATATTTCCAAATCAGAAAAGCCTTTTGAAAAGTCTTAAGTTATCAACATTCTGATGACAAAAACTATGTGTATAAAGCCATAGAATGTCTTTATTTGGAAGAGGCCCATAAAGCTCATTGAGGTGGTCCCTGCTCCTTGCAGGACTACCTAACACTAAACCACAAGACTGAGAGTGTCATCCAGAGCCTCCTTGAACTCTGGCAGGCTTGGTGCCATGGCCACTTCCCTGAGGAGCCTGTTCCACTGACTGACTGTCCTCTCAGTCAACAACCTTTTCCTGATGTCCAGATGGGCATGGGAAAGATCTGCTCTAGTCCATAATTGCTGGGAGAGTCACCAGACTTTCTCCCAGTAATACAAGCAGACTGTAGTGCTTCCTGTTGGCATACATGGAGAAATGCTATGCACTTCTTCCTACGAGTACTTTCAGGATTAATTTTGGTTGTCATAATATTTGAACATTTTATGCCCTACCTCGATCTGATCTGTAAAGCAGAAAGACCACCCCAACTTCTTAAGTAAATATGTTTCAGATTTATTTTATGTTGGGGTTGTGGTTTTTTTGTTGTTGTTTATTTGTTTTTGATTATTTATTTTTAAATGGCACTGGCTAGGTTTTTAGAAACTTGCCCTTGACTCAGCTTTGTAGTTGGCTCCAGACTGTTATTTGTAAAATTTGGACAAAGTGCTAGTTATCTTTACTGGCTAAAGAGCTTGTATGTTGGGAAAAGAGCCTTTTTATGTTATTGGACTACATGAACTGTCAATGGTCCATAGTACTGCACGTGCTGTAATTGTTGAATAGTTCAGTTGACTGATAAGTTACTTTTTCCAAATATTATTCCTGCTTTGAGGAGTTATTTTGACACCTGTAGTCTTAAACTTTTGAATAAAATAATACCAATATGGTTGAACTTGCTGTAGACTTTAGGTTTTCCAACTGTGCTTGGGTCTGTATGAGCTAAATATTAGCTCAGAGTTTGTTGCTTGAGTATTGTATTACAGTACTGTAAGGAAGTTTTATAACAATACAAATGGGCACTTAACCCATATTGGCTTTGCAGAGAACTTCAAAAATTAGTCAGACTCTAATCACATACAGTTATCTATAATAAAATTATTATTTCTGGCACTTGGACATCTAAAAAGCATTAAGATTCAGCAGTTCTTAAATGCAAAAGAAAATATTGATTACAATTTGGAAGCCTACTATGAGTTATGGAGTACAGCTATATATTTTCATCTTTTGCTCTTTAAAAATTAATTTGTTCCTTTTATGCCTGTTGTATAAAAGGCTGCTTTGTTCAAGGTGTGTGGATAAGTAAGATGAGCCCATAGTTGTTTTCTGTTTCAGCTGTAGCTATATTAATTGAAAGGGCTCATGGAGTTGTTTCTTCTTGCCATGAACTCATTATGTACCTGAAAATTGTCTTCATCTGCTGTAAGACATTTTTGGTGATGGTTGGAAGAATATGTGGAAGGACATACCCTTCACATGGTAGCAGTTGTTCCAGAATTTGACTTCCCTGGCATTGGATTTTCTGGGTAACTGAGAGTCACCTGGTCTTGTTTTCTGGTCAGTCAAAAGATGACTTGCTTTTCCAGGTAATCTTTCCTTTCCAGTTGGACACAGCACATGCTTTACCTTCAGAGTATGCAGAGATAAAAGAAGCAGCCAACAGAGATAAAGCAGTAAAGGCAGGTGCTACTATAGTTTACCAGCCTCTGGAGCATTTCACCTGTCCTTTTATCTAAGTGTTTTGTAACTTGCTGGTTTTCTGAGGCAAGTACAGCCAGCAGCCCTTCTGCATGAGGACACAGAGAGATGCCCTCAGGAGGTGGTGTGTCCCAGGGGCTGTGTGTGGCTTGTGACCTCTGTGTGAGGCCACGGAGTCGCCGCTCCCTGGTCCTGGCTCCCCTTGGTCCCGGCTTCGGTCGCAGCGGCGCGCAGGGAGGGCAGGAGCCGTCAGAACATGCTTGGGCAGTTCTTCAACAGCTGCTTGGCTTCCTTTTGGCTTCTGGGTACAATTCAAGGTTTTGGCCTCGGTTACTTTTAAGCCTAATGTGACTTGAGCTATGGCTGAGAGGCTGCCTGCTTTTTTTTTTTTTTTTTTTGATCCAACATAGCAATTAATGTCAACTGGGATACTTGACCTAGATCATCCTAGTTTTTAATGTCAAGTAGCCATTGGCAGGAAGTTCTTTGAGAAGTACTTGTGCCTGTGGAATGTGCTCCCAACCTGGTCTGGTGGAGTCGGCTCTCTGGGCAGGCTCTGTGCCAGGACTATCTTATTTCTTGGCCTATGGAGATGAGGAATGGCTCAGTGCTTCTCCTGTTCTCCTCTGCCCCTGAAGAAAGGCAGGTTAATGTGAGTCTATAATCACTGCACCAAGATTTTTCCACTCAAGCCACGTGGGAAGATAAGTGAAATATATGTGAAAGAAAAAACAGCATACGTGCCTTAGTATGGAAGGGCTTTTTTCCTGAGAGAATTTAATTGAATGTTTTGCATGAAATGAAAGCAAAAGACGTTTCCTCACACAGACCAGTTTAAAAGTATGGGAAGTTAAATTTAGATAAGTGCTGTTTTCTTTCAGCTTTGTGAAAGACTCTACAGCCAGGCATGGAAAGTTTCCTTCCTGCTGGGAGAGATTTGTCAAAGCATTAAAACCATCACCAAGTGCTTTAAACTTAAAGCACCATCTCCAGGTTTCACAGCTGAGCAGGCTGTAATAGGGCCCACTTTCCCCCAGGGGAGGGTGTTTGGTGCTTTTTCTTTAGCTGTGCCATCCGTTGATCAGTTGTTGATGCAAAATGTTCAGAATCAAAAGTAGTTTTGAGGAGGAGGGATTTTGTCTGGAGTGCTACATGGCAACTGCATGCCAAAGCTGGAGCGACGAGCTGTTGGAATATAAATACAGACATAACTTTGGCCTGGAAAAGCTCTGTTCTACAACTGCTGTGAGATGTCTGCAGGTTTTTTGGCAAATGCCCAACAGCCAGCCAAGATGACTCTGGTTATAGACGGATACGAGGAAGGAAGAGGGGAGATAAATTTAATCTTAAGCAGCTAAGACTTGTTAGTTCAGTGTGGAACCAATTTCTAACAGTACATCAATATCATGTCTCTTTTTGCTCAGGTGAGACACTGCCTGGCCCTACAGGATGAGGGAGTTTAGCTTGCCATGTCTGCTTTGCCAGCATAGAAAAAAAAAATTACTTACCTCCCTTTCCTGAACACATTTTAACCCTTTTCCTGTCAGTCTGGGTTCTGGAGAGCTTTGGGAATATGGTTTAGGAGAAGAAAGAAGAGGAATTAGAGGTTAGAAGTCAGGAAAAAAATGTTACTTGTTTCTGGGAAAGGTGAGGAAATAAATCAGAAGTAGAATTAGGGAACTTGAGAATATTCATTGCTTTAGTTCTTGTCTGTGTAATAAAAATGAGGACTCTGCAAGCAAAAATAAGAGATAATGGAGCTGATAAACCTGAGCAGGTGGCTTGTTTCAAAGTTAAATGAAGATTCACAAGTTTCAGCAGATACTGGATAGTATTTTTAAGTGTAAAACAAAAGAAAAAAGGTTTAGGAAATCGAGAACTTAAGGAAATAAGGTAGAAGAAAGTATACAGACCATGCCTAAAGAGAGATCTTTTGGTGTGTCTTTTTTGAAGACTGGCAACAAAAAGAGGAAGTTTCTGTGCTAATGAGAAGGGTTACTGCCGAGAATCAGGCAGTTCTTGTGACATCTGAGAGGAAAAGTACTGAAGGAATAAGTGCAAGCTGACAAATAATGTTGAAATAAACACACTAATTGGAGTCATGTAACTAAAAGCAGTTATGTGAAGGACTGGTGTTACCTGGGAGCAGGCACTCACTGTATTGAGTGGGAAATGCTGAGAACTTACACACTCATTTTTAAACTGGGAGGATTGAGCTGATGTTAGGACAGTGTGGGTTTTGTCTCACCTGTGTTATTAAGGTCTAACTCTTGAGTAGAAGCGGAGGGAAAACCCTAAATGTATCCAGCAAAGAGAAACAAGAATGCTGGAGAATTGTCAAATGGGGAGCAGAAGCAGGCACTTGTAGGATGTGATTCATTTGACCTCCTTTTGACATGTTCTGTAGGAGGAGTTCAGGCAAAGAGCTGAGTTCTTCCCATGGGCTGTACAGGGATACCAACATGACCTGCTCAGATACAGACACCTACACTGTAAACATCTTCATTTGGTCAAGTGAATCCCGGCTTGGCATCCACATCTAAGAATGGGAAGAGAAGGTTGCTCTGTTATTATGGCTTGTGGTTAAGTGTCAGATGCCCTCCATCCTACTTGAGTAAAGACTCAACACCTTTCCAAAATGGAAGTTGGCATTCCAGGGCCTCCAGAGGTCTGCCCAGGTATGGCCAGCGATTCATGCTGAGGCATTGAGGGCATCGCCCTTGTGCCATCTCTGCACGGGCAGAGGAGCCAGCCCAGGGTGACTCCTTGCTCCTCTGGCATTGGTGCCCATGGACACCAGGGGTAGATCCCAGCTAGGAGGCACAGTCCTGGTGAGAAGGGAGTGCACATGGGCAGCTCCTCCAGCTCTGGAGCAGAGGGAGCCTTCCAAGAGCTGGGAGCAGTGGCTTATTGAGTGTCCCCCTGCAGCAGTGACTGATTTACAGGTGAGATGTGCGGATGTGATGGGCGGTCACACGGTGAGTGAGCTCCATGGGGACACTGTGACTGAGAGCAGGGGATGGTCTGTGCTGGTGACAGCCCTGGTAAGGGACACTGTG
Source organism: Buphagus erythrorhynchus (assembly GCA_013400855.1). Classification (NCBI taxonomy): domain Eukaryota; kingdom Metazoa; phylum Chordata; class Aves; order Passeriformes; family Sturnidae; genus Buphagus; species Buphagus erythrorhynchus. Next base: position 22,332 of record VZTT01028619.1, on the reverse strand, counting down.
ACTGAGAGAGAGCAGGGGATGGTCTGTGCTGGTGACAGCCCTGGTAAGGGACACTGTGACTGAGAGAGAGCAGGGGATGGTCTGTGCTGGTGACAGCCCTGGTAAGGGACACTGTGACTGAGAGAGAGCAGGGGATGGTCTGTGCTGGTGACAGCCCTGGTAAGGGACACTGTGACTGAGAGAGAGCAGGGGATGGTCTGTGCTGGTGACAGCCCTGGTAAGGGACACTGTGACTGAGAGAGAGCAGGGGATGGTCTGTGCTGGTGACAGCCCTGGTAAGGGACACTGTGACTGAGAGAGAGCAGGGGATGGTCTGTGCTGGTGACAGCCCTGGTAAGGGACACTGTGACTGAGAGAGAGCAGGGGATGGTCTGTGCTGGTGACAGCCCTGGTAAGGGACACTGTGACTGAGAGAGAGCAGGGGATGGTCTGTGCTGGTGACAGCCCTGGTAAGGGACACTGTGACTGAGAGAGAGCAGGGGATGGTCTGTGCTGGTGACAGCCCTGGTAAGGGACACTGTGACTGAGAGAGAGCAGGGGATGGTCTGTGCTGGTGACAGCCCTGGTAAGGGACACTGTGACTGAGAGAGAGCAGGGGATGGTCTGTGCTGGTGACAGCCCTGGTAAGGGACACTGTGACTGAGAGAGAGCAGGGGATGGTCTGTGCTGGTGACAGCCCTGGTAAGGGACACTGTGACTGAGAGAGAGCAGGGGATGGTCTGTGCTGGTGACAGCCCTGGTGCTTCACCTGTAAATCACCCAGTGTGTGCTTGGTGGGCCATGAGCAGCAAATGATTTATTGAACCTGGTTCCTGGTTGAAATTGGAGTGTTGCCCTGTGTTGTTAAATAGGGTCACATAAAGTACAAGAACTCAGGTTTTGTTGTTACTATGTCAGTAGTTTTGGACCATAAGAAATAGGCAGATGTTACCATAGTGTTGTTTCTATTACATCCATACAGATGTGTTTTTGTTGCTCCATGGCTTTGACATTTCTGTTTATGCTGCAAAACTCACAAATAATTATACACGTGTATCTGTATTTCATTTGAAAACTCTATTTTTTTTTCTCTTGAATTTTTTGATGGTTTATTTGGAATACCAACATATTATATGGTGACTGCAGTATTGTTTCCCTGGGTATGCAGTATACTTGATGTCTCTGGAACAGATTTTTTTTAATTTGTTTTTTAAGAATGAAACAAAAAAGCTTTAATATTCCATCATTGTGAAATGTGTTCAAGTTGAATTTTTGTGAAAGTTTTTGATAGAGAAGTTAATAAACCCCTATTTTAATTTGATTTTAAGTTTTATTAATATTTAAGGCACTAGACTAATCCTTTTTTAAGAAGAGTGTCGCATTTAGTGTTATGACTATTATGAATTATTTTATTCAAGTATATTTTAAAAAGTCGCCTTGTTGAGGAATGTCTTCATTTTTATTGCCAAAAAATGTAAACATATCATTCTCATTATTGCACCTATTTTCTTAAAGTGCTCATTGTCTCTGTGCAGGCTCATTTTATAATGTATGCAACTGGTAATGAAAATAATAATTAAATTCTTTCACAATGAAACAGTGATTGGGGGGAGGGCGGGGGTGGAGAAAGCTCAAGCAATAGCAGCAGCTGAATTCATATCCAGTAAAGCTATAGCTAATTGACTGCTAAGGCTGATTCTTTACCTTTAATACATTTTAAAGCCTAAAGTTATATTTATAAAGAGATGGTTCTCACTTTTTCCCCCCCCTAATATTCATATTTGGCCCTTCATATTTGGAAATACCACTTTCTTTTTTTCCCTCCCTTTATTCTTCCAGTATTTTTTTTCTCTGTTTCCTGCTCCTCATCCCTCCACTAGTCTTCTCCCCATCCTTATGTGTGTTTTCTGACCTTCAGCCATCGATGAATTGCTCTTGTACTGGGGCTGTGAGCAACCCAGGCACTGACTTTGAAGGGCTTGAAGAAGATGCTGCTGGGGAGGTTGGACAGATCTGAGAGAAGGTTCCTCTGTTGACCTAAAAAGTGCACAGGGTGATGAGCCAGGCTGTATAACCAAACTCTAACAAAGTTTCTCAGTTCTGGGAAGGTCATCATCTGGAGCTGGGTAGCAAAGCCAAGCTGATGTGGATTAAGATACAGCTGTTTGGGTGAGTGTGTGTGTGCTGATTGAAATGTAGGAAATAATGTAACATGGCTGACCAAAAGCATCTGGCTTAAATCTGATACACTTTTTTACTTCTTAATCTCTTTGCTTTTCATTTTATTATTGCTTATTTTGTTTGGGATGATGTGCTCTCTTAATGTTTTTTTTTGTCTGAGTTGCTTTTTTTGGGGTTTTTTTTGTTTATTTTTTTTTTCTGAATCCTTGCCTTTTTTCCTTTTAAATCTAGGTTGGGTGCTTTTTGTTGGGTATTTTTGTTTCTTTTTTAATTTTTTTTCTTTATTTATGCCTTATCCCTAAACAGTGTTTACTTTGCTATATATCCTCTGCATCTCTCTCATGGCATATTCAGAGAGATTTACTCTTCAGTCAGGTCTTGAAAATGATAGAAGCAACATCAAATGTTTTGAGAGTTTAGGACAAACTTCTGACAGTGCCTCAGCTCAGTGTAGCCCTGGATGTCTGTGCTCATGTAGTCTTACAGGCACAGATTAATGCTGAAATAGTCTCACAGCCTTGGACTGTGTAGTGATTCCTCTTGTGTAACAGAGGGAGGGAAAATGAGGTGGGATAGATGTCAGACTTGGCTGGTATCTGGGATTCTGCTTGGGGGAGCTGTAGTATCAGGGCTCATCCTTTTCAGAATGCCTTTCACTCATATCTGAGGCCTGGGGTGGCCTGAATCCCATATAAAATACCATTTTGGGGAAGACCAGTCTGATCCATGTATGAGTGCTGCCCGTTTGGTATGGTGTCAGTGTTTCCTACGTGAGATTAATCACTGTTACATCTTAATGAAATGGAGGTACCAGCTACTTTATTAAAAAAGGCAAATGGTGCACAATATTAAAGACCTAGAAGGTGCACTAAAATGGTGGCAATGTAATAATAAGATGTACTTTGTGTGAACGCTGCTGCTCCATCATTAAGTCAGAAACTAATTTTGGTTTTTCTTGAACTTGTATAAACGTTCTGTTTCAGTCACCACCTGCAGTAATTCACTCTGCCACCCTTAGCATTTGGTACTTCTGCAGGACTGATCTATTTAATCTTTTCAATCAGTGCTTTGAATATCTGTTACTTCAGAATGTCTTCTTTCTTGATGAGAAATCAATCTGTTTCCTTTAACCTCTTCATTATAAATGTCTGAGGTCGCTATCACCTTTTTTGTGTTTTGTTGACATTTCATCCTTCAGACCATGAAGGAGAACCAGTAATGTCTCCTGTTTGCGCTCAACAGCTGTATCCATCTGCTTTTTTTTTTTTTAATTTAGTGTGGATTATTTAAAATATACTCCCCCAATTACCTTCTCCTAGAGTAAGTTTTTTTCCATAAACTTGTGGGAGGGGGAAAAATGAAAAATTTGGTGATGAAAAGCCAAGTTTGGCATGGCAGAAGTCTCAAGTTTCTTCAGGGGTTTTGCAACTACCTATGCCTATTGCAAAAGTTTTGTTATATGAGACAAAACTTGGTGGAGGACTGTAACTCTGCAGTCTGGTTTCTGCTGTTCTGAGAGAAAGGAGTAGCCCAGGTGCTCAGCTGTACTAGAGGCTGCTCTGGAAGGGGGACCAGCAGATCCCAGCTCACCTCTTTACCTGCCAGCCTCCATGGGAAGCAGCTTCATCATCTGGCATAGCTTCCCTCTCAAGGGAACAACTGCCAAGAGCACTTTCTTTCTTAAATGAATCCTATTTTCAGAGTAGAAGACTGTTACTCAGTGTTTTTGTTTACATCCACAGAACTAGAGTTAAGATGTAAGACATCTTACTAAAGGGGTAAAATCTTTTACAGGGATATTATTGAGTTCAGCAAGTTGTAATCATTGCTTGTTAAACCTCTGAATTTTTTTTAAAGAGATTGTGAGGATGTTCTGTGCTGTACATTTTTTGGCAAGAAACTGGATGTGGGGAGAGCAGGAACAGAAAAGGTTCTCTGTTGTTATGAAAAACTAGCATAATGAAAATCCTGTTTTCATGTGGGTTGGTAAATTTCTATGAATAATTGGTCAAGTTAATTGAAGTCTGTATTTCAGCTCTGGTGGTTTTGTTTGTTTTCTTCTTTTGCCACACCTGTTTTTAGGACAGGTAATGTTTTTTCAGGACATTTCATACAATTAATCTTCAAAATAAAACCATACTGGCAAGGGGTTTCACTACTTTAAAATAATATATTCTAGTTCAGGACCTTTGTTCCAAAAAGCCCATATCAATGGGCCTGTGTTGCTGTTGAAATGATGCTCAGTTGCATTCATTGATCTCCGTGTACCTAAGGAATGGGAATAGCTTCGTATTTCTGAGGATGGTTGGTTGATGTCTCTGAGATCTACTTATTCTTCTGTCAGTCATGGTCATTGATCTGCCTTTGAATTTGTGGACTCAATTTTGCAAGTTCTGTGCTTGTCCCATCACCCATCTGTCATCCCTGCTGCCCATGACTGACTAGTGTTGAGGCTGGTAGGTTGATTCATGGGATGAACCTGCTCTTTCTGTATTTTTAGTGTTTAAACTTCCAGCTGATAAATGGAAGAAATGTGGCTAGAGGCTTACCTGATCATTATTTGAGAATTCTAGCTCTTAGAATCGAGAAAAGTTTGTTAATAAGGCAAAAATAACTTGGTGCTTGTACTTGTATGTGGTGACAAAGAAACATCTGCTTGAGGAGCTTGCAGTGACCCAGTTTAAATGGTCTGAACAGTACTAAAACCAGTTCTACAGTATCAGGATTTTTTTTTTCTTTCTCATTTTGAAAGAATCAAAGATAAATGCCTTGCACATTAAGGAGATGAGCTGCAATAAAGCATATATAGATGATCTGGCAGCAGTCCAAGAGCATTAGTATGCATGGCCTGATGGAGTTGTGGTGGCAGCTAGCAGTCACTCTCAGCTTAGAGCAAAGTGTTACTCAGGGAGCGTGGAGTGCCTTCCCCAGTGAGCTGGGCATGTTTTGGTAGAAACTCGCCCCAGTTCAAGACATTTCTTGCCTGGATTGGTGTAAAACCTATTGGTTTGGAGAAGTAGTGTCCAGCTCTTCCAGGGAGCTGCGTTGATGGCAGAGGGTCCAGAATGCAGATAACAATGTGCAGAGGTGTGGATAACTGGGGTAGGGTGTGTACAACGTGTGTTGTAACACCAACGTGTGGGCAATACACAGTGCTGATACAGGGCTGGTAGTGCTAGCAGACATGGAGCAAAATTCATATTTATTAGCAGGCATATGGAGTTACATGAGCACCATCGCTGCATGTGGTAATTTCCGCCCTGTTTTTTGATAGAGCAGAGGCTGCAGTCCATTATGAAACATAGCAGTGGGAAATCAGATGTGAGGGTAATTCCCCAAGCCCTTGCCTGCTTCCTTCCTATATCTAATTAGCCATTGGGGAGGACAGCAAGGAGTGGGCAGCTGGCCAGATGGATTGTTGCAGTGGGTTGGATCTGGCCAGCAGGCTGCAGCTTGGGCATTCCGGTTTGATCACAAAAAAAAGAGGTTTATATCAATTTATATGACTTAAGTTTGCCTTGAAAGATGTAGGTTAGATGTTGATGGTCATTATGTTGAAAGACCAGATTCTTCCTGTATTCTTAAGTAGCCAGCTTTTGGAAGATCTTAGTACTTTCTTTTCCACAATTATCTATTTATTCCCTTTGCTTAGGGCAGGAGTAATCTTTACTGCTTCTCCGTATTATTACATGCTTCTTGCAAGTGTTCAGGCTTTTACTTTATTATCCTTTGGAGACTCTGTCACAGAGAAATGAACCTTGATGTCAGGTGGTAGTGAGCATGAATATTCCACAGCCAAATTGTTCCTGCTGTGGACTTCATACATAAGAGAATTAAGGGAAGGAAATTTTCTGTGAGGTTCTTCCTATATACATTTCTTTTCTGTTCTTTAGATGTCAATGTGACAGATGAGAGGAGAAGGCTGACTCATGGGCATGGGAGATCCTTTGGGTGGTGTGGGGATACACAACATAGAGCCATCTGTGTAGGTGAGCTCTATGTACAGTAGATTTTGTTGGTCATCTTATGCTTTTGGAGAGTACTATAATGTTTATTTTGCTCTTGTGAGCAAACAAACTGGGTCCTTTTATTTTTTTCTGTGGACAGTACTTCGTTGTTGATGCTTTGTTTGATGTTTGTTAGTACCAGCATATAAACATAGCAAGGAGGAAAGGTTTACAGTTTTGTCAATTCTCTCCGTATTATGGCTGATCCATTAACCACAGAAAGTTAAGACAACGTGTAGGAGGACATCTGATACTTATGCATACAACTGTTTTATAAATTATGTAAGTTAAGTTTAAAGTAGTAGCATTCCATGTTCATCTTTTTCAAATTATACTCAGTTTGCTTTCACCCAGTGCTGCATTTCTGCTTATCCATGGTTTCTCAACAGTGGTTCACTTGTACAGCAGGAAAGATGAAACAATGGAATAATGCTGGTTTTTATGCTTATGTACATTATACGTAGAGTATGTATTATATGTACATTATGTACATTTCTAATAACTCAAACCATTTTTGTGATGTTCATGAAAGTTTGGAAAGCTGACAAATTAATTTGAAGTTGCTTTTTGTGTTTGAGGTAAATAGTTGTTCTCCCAGTATTTTAATTTGGCAAATCTGTGTTTTTATGTAGATTCATGCCTCTTGAAGAATGTGTTTTATGTGTGTGTTTGGCACAGACATACTGTTAGTCATCTGTAAATGAAAATAATTGAAAAGTGACAGGGGTTTTGTAAATGTTCTGAAATCTTTGGGTGCATTTAAAAAAGTTGTGAAAGCTTCATATTTCTGATTCTTTAAATCAGCCAGCCTGGGGGGGTTTTGGTGGTAACAATTATAGTATTGGCAAAATACTAAGACAAACTTGAATGGACCATTGCACACCTTGAGAAGCTGGACTTATATTTTGTGGTATGCACTAAATAGAAACCTAATGTATCTTCTGAAAAAGCAGAACAATTTTAGTGTGCTATTTTCCTAAGCCGGTAGTTTGGCAAGTCCTGCTGTAGTTAGAAAAAAGGCTTAAAGTATGGAGCTGTTGTGTATTCATTTTATAGAGGCATTGTGTTTGGGCTGAGGGGTTATGTTTGCTGCAAGACAGATCAGAGTCTTTGTTTCTAAAAGGATTCATCTAGTGTTTCTGAGAAAGGAGGAGTGCAGGTCAGGATAATTGCCTAGGAACTTTCTTTCCATTACTTTTTGTTATTTCTATTGTTACTTATTTAAAAACTATTGGTTCTTAAGTAAATGAAGACGTGGTCCTTACTTAAGCACGTGGCTTGACTAGGAACAGGATAAATCACACTTTACTTACGTTTCTGTTAATTTTAATGTGAGATTTGATACCACTTTTGAGTTCTATGCTAAGAAGTAGTCAAGAGGTCTGAAACTTACAAAGAGATTCATAACCATTTGGATTTCTAAGACTAAAAAAAAGAGAGCCTAAACGTTGCAAATTTAGATGCATGCAGTGAAGTGGGAATCTCTGGCTTGAGTAAAATACAGAACACCTGTAATTCTAAATTGAGACTGTTGTAAAGTGAAATAACAAATAGCAAGAGAACACTTGTGGCAGGTGGTTTCTGACACCCTTGCTAGCTGGAGAGCCAGGGAGTCTGAGCCACTGCACAACCTAGGAATTAATGAAGCCTGTTTTGGAGAAGGAAGTGCTGTTGGCAGCTGAGTACGCAAATACACTTAACCAGGAATCGCTGCTGACTGCTGTTGGCTTCAGCTGTTTGCTGGACACACGGAAACAGCATTACAGTTTGATCATGGCTGGAACCCTACAAGTGTAATTCACTCTTCTGCTGGCCTTACCTGGTTGGCAGCTTCTCTTCTCGGTGGCCTGGGGTACCAGGATGAGGTGTGCATGTCTAACGTAGATGCATGCATGTGGAAGTAGTGTTTCCAAAACATGCCTGCCTGCCTGCCAGACAGGCATCTTGTCAGTTTTCATGGCTAGCTGTATTTTCTGTAATCAGTATGCTGCTTCTTGCTTCGCACTGAGATTTGCACAGACAAAACAAAGAGTATTTAAACAGGAGTATTTGAAGGTGAACATTGGCTATGTAGCATTTCAGTGATGATGCAGAGACTGATATATTTGTTAAAAAAAAAAAAAACAAAAACCCCCAAAATATACTGTTGTCTTCATTTCCTAGGCTTGTGATATTTCTTTATCAGTCAGATGCTGATAAAATACTAATAATATTTAATACAGCACAATCAGAAGTGTAAATAAAATAAGTACTTCTTTATATTGCTCCCTTCAATCCCACATCCTTAATTATAAGAAGGAGGAAGTGATACAGAAGCTTAAGGAGGTCAGTTGGGGTGATGGAAGAAGATGACTGAGGAATAGGGAATTGTGTTTAACTTTATAAAACATAATATAAACAAACTTCTGGATTTTTTTTTTTAATATTGCAAATTATTGTTGAATGTAGGTTGCTCCCCACCCTTACCCCCCTTTTAAGTGCAAATTTAGAAAATGTTGTGTCTGGCGGAACAGGGAAAGGAGCTCAAGGACCTGATTGTGTACTGGATGCCTTCAAAGGCTAAGAGTGGGAGGTGTAGCTTAGACTTTGAGATTGCAGGAGTTGAAACTGATTTTATATCATGTTTATACCTTCCAGATATAGGTGGGTGCAGAGATGGAGACTAAATTAGAGCCTATGGTATTAAAGGTAGCCAAGTAGAATTACTAAGAGGCAACTGATTAAGGCAACTTTAAAGGGTGTTTTCCAGACATCACTTTGCTCTGAAATCCACTTTAAAAAAAATTCTGTGCTCTGCAGACAGCCAAAAAGCTGTGCTTGTGAATGTTAAAAATGACCTTGAGCAGAAGAACTCAAAGGTTGTTGGTGGCTTTGTACTGAATAAAATAAACTGGCACAGCAATGAGAAAAACCTGCATTAAGGTTCAGGGTCCTGATTCAGCAAAATACAGCCTTAAACACTAATACAGTCCTTATTCTTCTGCAAATGCTTATGTAATTCATGATCAGGACACAAGTTAAATATTAGAATAAAACATATTTGTGAGTGTAGGTAGTGTGAAGTGTTGATCATGTCCGTAAGTTAGTATCTTAGATGGCTGAAGCAGGAAATGAACCCCCCAAAAATGAATGGTGCTATTTGGGTGGGTCATCAGCCTTGTTTTTTTGAGATCCACTTTTTGAAAAGGTGTGCCAGGTTTGGGAGTTATTTTTTTTGACAAACCATCTACAGAAGATTACTGCGGTGAGAATTTGAGAGTCAGTGGGACACCTAAATTAAACACAGGGCTTTACTAGCAAGTTGTGGAAATTGGTGTTAGTTGAGATCTCAGCAGAACAGGGTTATTTCATTTGTACCACGGGATCATAGAATGGGCTAGAAGGGACCCCAAATATCATCTCATTCCAACCCCTTGCCATGAGCCAGGGATGCCTTCCACTAGACCAGGTTGCTTAAGAGCCCCATCCAACCTGGCCTTGAACAATCTAGGGATGTGGTATCCACAACTTCTCAGGAAAATCTGTTTCAGTGCCTCACCACCCTCAACAATAAAGAATTTCTTCCTAATATTCTGTCTAAATATATTTTCTGTCAGTTTGAAGCTGTTCCCCCTTGTCCTGCCACTCCAGGCACTTGTAAATAGTCTCTCTCCATCTTTCCTATGGTCTCCCTTTAGATACTGTAGGGTACCAAGTAGGTCACCCCAGAGCCTTGTCTTCTCCAGGCTGAACAATCCCAGTTCTCTCAGCCTTTCCTCACAGCAGAGCTGCTCCATCCCTCTGATCCCCTGGGTGCCTCCTCTGTGGTGGCTCCAGCAGGTCCCTGTCCTTGCTGTGCTGGGAGCCCAGAGTTGGATGCAGCTCTATATGTGCCTGAGAGTGTTGTCCAAAAGCTTCTTGAGCTCTGTCAGGTTTGGTGCTGTGACCACTGCCCTGGGGAGCTGTTCCAGTGCCCAGCCACTCTCTGGGTGAAAAACCTTTTCCTAATATCCAACCTAAACCTCCCCGACTCAGCTTCAAGCCATGCCCTGAGATCCTGTCACTGGTCACCAGAGAGAAGAGATCAGTGTCTGCTTCTCCATGTCTCCTTGTGAGGATGCTGAAGACCAAAGTGAGGTCTCCCCTGAGTCTCTCCTTCTTCAGGCTGAACAGACCAAATGCCCTCAGCCAGTCCCCATATGGCTTCCCCTCCAGACCTTTCACCATCCTTGTGGCCCTCCTGTAGATGCTCTCCATATGGAGAACATGGAAAGGATCACAGTATATGATCACTTTAATATACATCATTCAATACTTCTTGCCCTTACCTGTTGCTGTTAGGTAGTAATTACAATATTAATTTATTTTATAGTAGTATCAGTCAGTTATTGCATACCAGTATAAGAAGGCCAGCTATATCGAGCATACTTAAAACTAATACACGACTGATAAAACTTCTTACAAAGTAGGTATACCTAATGTTTTACAATAATAATTTTCATTTTTCTGGTAGACCAAGGGCTTCTTTGGGTGCTGCTGGGAAGTAAGCCAGAAATGGTGGGAGATGTGGTCAGTCACAATATGATTTTTCAACTGTTTCTGCAAATGCTGATGGGATGTATGGTTCCAAGAGAATGGTTTTGTCAGTAGCAGCCGTAGCAGATATTTTTAATTTAATGATGGCATCCAAGTTGAAAGAGAATACATTATATTAGCTTCTGCCATCTTTATCCCTTTTTCTCTGCTGCACTGAGGTACACTGTGTACAAAATAAGTCTTAGGTTTAAAGAATATGAATGTTGTGTATTCAGAATCAAGTTAGAAAATGGCAGAATTAAGAACGAGTGGGCAACCTGTATTTGGGTGGTCGGTAAAACGCTCATCGTGTCCTTCATAGATAGAGCTTCTGTGTGCTGCTGTGAGTATCCCTGTGGCAGAAACAGGCACAGAACAGCCTTACACTCTGCATCCTTGAGAAACTGTAGTCATAAAGACCACTTTCATCAGACGGGTATAAGTGAGTGACTGTCCAGCTCCACAGATGTGACATTGTCACAATGGCTGTGGTTTGGGTGGGTGGGTGTGCTGGTGCTGTGTAACTGCACTCACTGCTTGTGTCTGAATCTCCTAGGGACAGCCTGATTTGGAAAGTTTTTACTGAACTGTTGTGGCCCTGGAAGAAAGCTGCTAATTTGTATTTTTGGCTTTTGGCTTCTAGTTTTGGCAGGGCCACACAACGTGTCCCATACTTGGCAGCAACAACTGTGTGGCTTGAAAGCTTTTGTTGCATCTTTGAGTCACCCTGCTCAGCTGGAACATTGCAATAGCAGTTCTTTGTTTTTGTTTGGGGGGTTTTCACAACACTTGGTATTTGGAAAAACCATAATATATTTTTTTCTTGTTACATGTTGGAGAAACTTAAGAAATCATGGATGTTGCATGGCCATACCATGAAAATTTGTTTCAGTGTTTTCTGCTAGGCTAACATGTAACATGGGAGCTACTTCTACTGGTCTCTTCTTATCCCTCTTCCTGGTAATTGGGGTAAACTGGGAAGTTTTCTACGAAGCACAGCATAGGATGCAGTTCTGCAATAACTGTGTAATAGACTAAGTGGCTAAACTTTATTTTCTTTTTAATTTTTAAAACTCCCCACAGCTGACTGCCTGTATGGTATCCTGTCACTGAAAGGCTGCAGAAAGAACACCTTTGTGCAGGAAGATCAGTGAATCTCCGTGTGTGGGTCTGGTCAGTCTCCATTTGATGGGGTCTGTGATGTGTTGGAGAAGGCACATGAAGTGTGTGCTACCCCCAGCCTCCTGCTTCCCTGGGGCAGAACAATCCCTGAGACTGCTCTGAATAATCACAGGGCTGCTTCTGACAGCCAGGTGCTGTGGGAACACCATGGCCTTCTGTCCAGGTGTAACAAATGCCTTGGAAACCTTAGAAAAGCATCTGTATGGTGCAAGTTCCTCCTCTGCTGATGCAGAAGGCACCGTCACTGATGTTACTGAAAAACTAATGCTTAAAATTGTTAAAGCCTTCTACAAGGAGGGTGTTTTGTGAGAAGAGCTGTGGTTCTTGGGAGTTAGGGCATGAATCTATTTTAGTGGTAGGTGAAGGGTGGTGTTATAGCAGTTGTGACATAACTGCCAAAGCTGTGTCCTTCTTCAGTAAACTAAAATGTGGTTTGTTACCGTGTACCAGACTATAGTGCCTAGAAAATGACTGTACAAAACCAGACTAAAGGAAGCTTTCCGTGCTCAAGCAGAGAAGAATCACAACACCCTCTGCTGGTGTGAGTGACTCCTTCCTTTTCTCCTCAAGCACTTGCCTGGTGGCTATCTCAGAAACAGTAAAAGATAGTTCTGAAGTGTGATGCTGGCTCCTTTTGATTAAGCTGAGGTTATTTTAACCCATTTGTATTTATTTTTTTCCCTTGTAGAAGCTGCAGTTTAATCTGACCAATAACACACCACCACCCAAACAGATGGGGAGAATGTGGGGATGCCTTTTTGTCCACATTCAGATCTAGGGATCCATGTTACTTCCTAACTAAGCATTCCACTTGGCAAAATTTTACTGGAGGTGGAGTTGGTGGTTCTGTGTGCAAATACACTTCAGAAGGAAGCACCCATCCCTTCGATGTGCCCATAGTTGTACTTGAATAAAGCTGCTAAATCCATTGGGTAAAGCTGTGCTTTCGTGGAGTAGCCATGTGTTCGTAGGGCCTTTCCTAGAGGTTATCTCTGCCTGTGTCACTCGTGGGGTGATGAGCAGTCACGGGCAGGCTGGAGAGTTGGTTTATTTGGTTTTTGTTTCCCCTGTGTGTACAGTCATGCTCTCCAACTCTTGGTAGGTCGCATGTTAATACCCCCTGCTCCGCTTCCCGCTTGGCTCGGGATGACTGAGAACGAAATCACAGGTTAGGCTGAGAAGTGGTCACATTTAATTTCTTCCCGTAAAACATGTCTGATGCCTGCCACAGCAACCCTCTGCATGTTCCTGGCCCTCCTCCTCCTTACCTGCCTGGCCTTAGCAGGCACAGCATGCTTCCCCCTGGAAAAGCATCCTCAGCCGGGATATCTGTGCGCCGGGCTGTGTCCCCGCAGGGTGCTGGGCAAATGGCATTTCCAGCGGCGGGGGAGGCGAGCCATGGGCTGGCGGTGCCGGGAGCCGTCTGGGTGCTCGGCAGGACGAAGGGCCCCGCTCCGAGCTCACGGTGCCTTACATAATTTGGTTATGAAAGGATTGCTGCGGGTTGAGCCTCCCCCGGTGCCTTGCAGAGCGTCCCTCCGGCGCGCCCGCCACGCACGGCAAGGGTTAAGAGGAGACAACATCCTGTCAAAGACCTTGTTTTTAATTTTGCTTCTCACACTGGCACAGATCCGGCTAAGAGCAGCCCAGATTAGTTCGGGAAAACCTTTGAAGAGATTTAAGATGTCCTTCAGCCAGTTTGAAGGTTTTTGTCTTGCAAATCCAGTACAAGGGCGCCTGCAGGCATCTCGACCCTTGCTGTGCTGCTGATGCAGCTCAAGGTCACACTAACCCGCCCTGTGACATTCAGCAACACACACACAAAAATTATGCGGTGAAACTGCCTCAGCATTCAGCCAACCAACAACTTCCTCAGTTCCTCACTAAAGGAAAAAGTATATATTTTTT